>JAFMSR010000010.1:48109780-48314290 GCA_022818135.1 Saxidomus purpurata
AATATTGGTACATTTCATTAACAACGTTTTAACCTTCACACTATTCATCCGCCAATGAATCAAAACTGCTGTATATAATACATCTCACTCAAAGTATTCTCCGAGTCTTAGAAGCTACAACCTTGACTTGTAGCGAACAAACCCCTGATCCGAATGAGGGTTCTTATATGAGACCATCTACCACAAAGAGCTAAAAAGTTTTCTGTGTCAAGACAGTTATAGTTTCACAACTTTCGAAAATTTTTAGATGATATGATCATTCCTCGCCATATATTTATGAACGGAGAAACCAAACCAAAATGTCATCGGATTTCGGTTGCATTGGACCTAAACCAACACTTATCATGTGCTTACCCGGTCAGTCAGCAGACTTCATTTGAACTGATCACGAAAAATCCAGTGATCGAGTGGTAAAGGTCATTGAATTGAAATCATTTACACCTGATTGAGGTACATGGGTTCAAGCCCTCTACCGACCGGACTCTGTACGTGAGAAATGAAGGATGAGAATCTACTTCCACGTGTCCTTCCAAGGATACGATGTTAGGTAAACTGTCCGACTGTAAATAGTTTAACAAAATTGGACACTCTATATATTGTTCTTCACTAAGGGCAAACCAAGAGCATTGAATCTTGGCTAGGGGAGAGGTGGTGTAGAGGTTTAGGTGTCGGCCGCTCATCCCGGAGGTTGCGGGTTCAAGCCCCACCAAGGTCACGACCGTACCTCCTCATATGACACCAGTACTGGTTTTTCCAGGAAGCGGACTCCAGAGTGACTCGATAAGCTACAAGCTTTCTTCACAATCGAGCTTAAATAAATTAGTATAAACTAATCTTGGCTACATGCATGACACAATGCACAGTAAAATTTAAAAGATAAAAAATAAACAAATAAAAAATCTGGATTAAAAACGCTATGTGTAGTACTGATATTGTCTATTTCTCTAACAGCGTGTCCAGAACCGATGGTTGACCGCAAAACTGCATTAACTTATATGAAATAAAGAAGGATATATTGTATTACGGTCAACCTGCTATTTAAGTTTTTTATGTTCAAAGTGACGATGCGGTAACATACACACTAAATAATAAGTTAAATCGTACATTATTTACCTACCTGTTTTCAGAACGCTGTCTATAAAGGCTGATTCCTGATTTACATCTTTAACACGAAGTAAGTCCTCTAGCTTTATACCATTCACTATGGTACATGTATATATATTTAAATAAACAATAAATATAAACCTAATAAACGTCATTTCACAGCCGTAGAATATTTTATTGCTTAAACGTTTTGCATACTAAACAGGAAGTTCAAATATGTCGAGTGCTTTTGAAAAGATTTACGGAAGTTTGAATAACGGGTGCATGTACGTAACACACAGATAAGGTCAACAAACGTTTAAACTCCAGTCATTATGTCTTTTTTCATATTTTTCCGTAAGTTTAATATTCATTCTGTTCTTTTAAATTAGTTTATACTAGTTTATTTATTCTCGATTGCGAAACAAGTTCTTACAATTTATATTAATCGCTCTCGAGACTCATTCCAGGTGAAACCTCGAAGAAAGAGAGGCAATATGGAATTATTTGTGTCTTTCCTAAGGACACTACCGACATAGCAATGGTAGGGATCGAACCCGGGGCCCTTCGATCCTGAGGCGAACGCGCTACCATTGCGCCACGGCGCATGGAATTTGGAGGTGGGCGAAGTGAGATGACAAATTTCATAGACAATGGCTACGATTGATCTATCTGACTTAGATCAGAGAGCAAATTGTTTGTTTTTCAAGCTTCTACCTCATTTATTTCATAGTGGTAAACAATTAACTAAATTGTATTTGTGTTTGCCCCAAAGAGCACGGTATAAACGTGCAGCTCGTATGTTGAAGTTAAAAGCGTGCGAAGTTACGAACAGCTGTACCAATATTAAAGTAGACACGATTTATTCGTGCAATCTGCTAGTAGATAATATTATGTTGCTGCGTTGTGCATGTGAATGGTCAGGTGGCGATTTATAACAATAGAAACTATGGTTGATAGCTAGAAATACAGCAAAATAAAGCTGTATCTATAGAAGAAGTTAGTTATCTGCCTGTCTGGCTGGCTTTGTTTTAATGTGTTTTAAGAACGGTTTCAGCAAAATCACGACTGTAAAGAGGTGGTCATCATATCACCGCTCCTACGTGGGACGAGTGCTAGGATCGAGTCTGCAGTCAACTTCACACTCCAGCTGCAAATTCGACTCCAGTCTCGAAACAGGAGCTAGTCTCACTATTTCCATTTCGAAGGCAAACCGATTTTACAGGTTGATATTGCATAGTTAAAATATCAGATCTGTGAAAGGGGTCACACTGAAACGCCAAATTAATTAGGCTACACATGAGCTCGAGGGAGATTTTATTTGTCTGCCAGGAATGTTTCAATTTATACATTTTTCTACTGCCAGCAGTTATATTTCCATGTAACCTTCATATTCATAACAATTACATCTTAGGTATACACCGTCGTAAATTATATCGTTCGGTACATAACCTCCGAGTACTCCAATCTGAATTTAGTCGATTGAAACGGTATTTGGCACGCATTATTTGCCTAACCATAGATACTATTTATATTCAAACAAAGTTTTAAGCAAATCTAACCAGCTTGTACCAAGATTTCACTCCGGACGGAAAAGCAACAAAGGACCACAACTCTACTAAAATATAAGCGGATTATAACAGCATTTGACGTACATCATTTCCCTTCACATATATACATTCTTATCGAGTTTCAATAAAATGTGACCAATTAGTACCAAAATATCGCTTCTTACGCAAACATAGCCTCTATAAAATGGCTATTTTAAAGTAACTAAGGACTAAATCTCTGCTATAAATAGGTAAATTATGACGGCATTTGGCGTGTACCATTGCCTAACCATACATATATTCACACTAAGTTTCAAGATATGGTTCCAGACAGAAAAATTGCCTATGTTAACTTGATGGATTTTGTAAAGTAACAAAGGGCCATAACCATGCTGTAAATAGGTGAATTAGTACGGTATTTGGCGTGCAGCATTTCCCTACCAAAATATACATCCCTGCTTAGTTTCGATGAAATCTTACCAACCAGTACCAATACATGGCCCCGAAAGGGTGACGAACGGACGGACGAAAGGACGCAGTTTGAAGAACTGCCCTAGAATATTACAATGACCATCAACCCTTGGTCCATCGACTAGCATATGAATTACGAGTTCAACGATCCCATCTAAGGTATCACATCCCAAGCTGTAATTTCACATTTCTGACTCTTGGTTAAGCAAGCAAATATTATATTTTGATGTATCTTGCATGATGTTGAATTTACCTCAGTTGAAATTATTTCGTAATACAACACCGTATGAAAGAGTTTGACCCCTAAATGAGACCTTGACCGGCGTGCAGGTGACAGGGCGTTGTGCATGACACATCTTCATCAAAAGGGAACCTATATCATAATCATAGTAGTATTTGAGTCCTTAGTTGACTGTTGGAATAGGTGGCTGGTTTGTGTGCATGACACACCCTTAGGTTGAAAAGTCTTATAATAATCAGTCACTGCATGTGAAAGATACAGGTCGGAAACAAATTGCATGTAGTAGTGTTCGAAATTGCATTTAGTAGTGTTTGATCCCAAAGTATGACCTTCTACGCGTGATCATACTCGTTCTTGTGCATGACAAACCCGTGGGAGATACAGACTGGAAACGGAATAGCAGACGGACGGACGGAGGGATCAGCGCAAACATATAGTTCCAAGAAGTTAGCAGTAAGGAATGAAACTTCTGTTTTTTCCTTATATTATTTCAGTAAGATATGTCTCTCTTGATATCTTTGCAAACGATTTCAGAAGGAAAATGAGAGGTAATTCTTTTTTATATAATTTAAGTCAGTAAGATTTGTCTCATATGGTGTTTTTGTCACAGACGGTAACAAACGCAATTCTTGCAGTCATTTTGGTAATAAAGTAGCCATTGACCATAATGCATCGTAGCACTAGTCTGATGTCTTAGCGTACTGGGTCATGTACCTAACGAAAGACTAATTCACCATGCATAACTAGAGCTATCACTGGACGTGATTTAAACCACCGCTTAGGCTCTGGTCAATATAGTACAAAGTATTCCATAGTACTGTAAAATATTGTAGTATGTGGAGTACTGTAATAATCTTCATTACTGTGGTACTATATTCTTCTTATTACTCGTAGTACTGTAGACGTCCATAATATGTAGAGTCATGTAGTATTCTACATCATTGTAATGCGGTATGTAGTACTATATTTAAAGATTTTTCCTTATCTATTAATAGCGGCCCCTATGTGCACTAGACTGGAACCATTTCATGTTTTAAGGGGACAATGCAAGGATTCTGCAGAGCAAGTTTGGTAAAGATCTGACTTGTAGTAACAGAGTCATACTTGACTGTTTATGATGGACCAGGACAGAAGGGACAATCCGCATGATTCCTATCAAAATAGTAAGTCATGGATTAAACAGATAAATATGAAGTCAAACATTTCCATTTATTGATAAACCACAATAGAAATATTGTCTGATGATTTCGTTAAAGTATTCTTTACAATTATAAGCGTCTCTGACCACGAACCTAGACCTCTGTCCTTGACCTCTACCTTAATCGTTTGACCTTTCTGTTTAACATAGCAACAACAAACTAGGTTTACCGATAGCGAGGTTGCCATGGCTATGAATTTATTACAAGTACAGTCAGATATAACATACAGTGTTACAGTCACATCGCAATACTAGTAGTGCACAATACATTGCAATCTTGTAATAAATACCTTAAATAATACAACAAATGTTTACATACAAAACAACTTCCATACTGTATACAAGCTAATACGTTTGACCACCTCGTCGAAAGAGCGCGACAACTAGCAAAAACAGAGTTACTCTGAACAGATAGATTCCACTCAAGTTCAGCGCTCCCCTCAGTGGCGTGCATGTGAAACTTCGCACTAGCCAAATTCACAGGTGAGTGTAGCGTACCAGGGACCCAAACAGTGAATGTTAGATAAAAATAGCCTAATGACTATATATCAATAAGAAGGTAAACAACACAGTTCGCACATAGACCCAGTTTCAGCTTCAATTACTTCATACAGAATAGTGCATATTTATCAAAACCTATTGCATATATACCTAACGTAATTATATTTTCCGTAAACGTTTACTTCAAGGTCCAAATGCAAACCGTTTTGTAACAGCGACTGATAGTTTCCGAAATTTTTACAGTTTTTCGCCAACTCGAATAAATCTCACACATTTCGGGTACGTCTATTTTCCAGTGTGCAACCGTCACTGTGGACATACACAAGAACGGCACAACACTGCTACTAGAGCTCAGTATTCCATAGACATGTATTAGTGATGTGTAACCTAGACTTGGTAAGACCTGGCCGATCGATACAGTATGGAAACTGGTTTTTCCCATTATCAGTATGGCTGCATGTATATGTTTACAAAATATATCAACGAAATAAAATGAATACTGTATTAACGGATCGTATTAAAACTGGAAAGCTTGTGGAAATATTTATCAAATCAATTTCTACGAGCGTCGGTTGTGTAATATTTGGATGACACAAGGCGAAATTGTTTAAAAGCTTGTTAAAAGGGAAGAATTCAGTGTTAGAAATGTGTGACATTTATTCGGGTTGACGAAAAATGTCAAAAAAATCGGAAATTATCAGTCGCTATTTCAAAACGGTTTGCTTTTGGGCCTTGAAGTAAACTTTTACGGAAACGATAAACACTTATGCTATATATGCAATGGGTGTTAATAAATATGCATTATTCTAGATGAAGTAATTAAGGCTGAAAGTGGGTCGATGTGTAAACGGTGTTGTTTACCTTCTTATTGATATAGGGTTAGTAAGTAGGCTATTTTGAACTAAAAATCACTGTATGGGTCCCTGGTACGCTACACTCACCTGTGGCCAAATTCAGTTGTTTCTAACAATTTTTTTACAACACATTGTTTTACATTATTGGGTAAAATACGAACTACAATGTCGAATGTTTAAACCATATTACGTATAAAAGATCTATAAACTTTATTTTGAAAATGTGTGTGTTTAAATGCACCGAGAAAAATACCAGCAAATTCATTGAATTATATCCCCCGCCAAATTAAGCAAATAGATGAAAAGTGTATTAGTCTGTCTCTTTCAGAAAAAAAAAGCATTTTTAAAATTTCACCATCCCACTTGGACTTCATCTCCGAGGTAATATTTTATTTCTTCAAGTTTCAGACATAAAGAACTTAATTGTTGTTACTAAACTTAAACAGTACAATTTCTTTCAGACAACAAGAATTCTAAAGTTTCTATATAGAATAATTATATAAGAAAAGGACTACATCCCCTTAAGGGCTTCATTTCTGTATAAGCTATTGTACACTTATTATAAGTTTCATGAAATTATATCCATTGGTTCTTGAGTTATGACTCCGGACGGACGGACAGACGGACAACGCCAAAACAATATCCCTTCGCCTTTGGCGGGTGATAACAAAATAAACGAGGGACTTTTCTAGCTAGAAAAGGTTCTATTGTGATAAGCAACTAAACAATGAATTAAGTACAGTAGATATAGTCGTAAACTCAACATTTGAAATATCCAGTATGCCCGAACAGGGAAGTAGATCAAATACTTAAATGTGCTTCATTAAGATAATGGAAAACTATAGCAAAAAGCTTAAATACCTTTGACACGCGCTAGAACTGACCACGTTTCACCCAACTGCTTGGTCATATTCTATGTTAACATTCTATTGGACAACTTTTGACTAACATTTAATATGTTATAATAAGACAGCACAGTTCCACTAAAAGTATTAATATCCTACTCTATTTACCTCATGTTTGTGATATCAACCTCAGTCTTCGATCTTAGTAAATATCACATACATCAGGTCTATAGATTTGGATATTCACCTCATCACCAGTCAATAATTGTATACACTTTAAAAAAAAGAAATACATTGTACCACATACTCCAATTCAAAATATCAACAAAAAGTCCATGGAGCGACCGCTTAAAGTTGATTTAAGACGGTATTAAAGGGGAAAATGACAAAACGTGGCAACAAAATAAAAAAAGTAATAATAAATAAAGAAAACACTAATTCGCACTTGGTTGTAAAACATCAGCTCGTATGTGAGTTGATTGACAGCCATTTTCGGGATATCATAATAAGTTATAAAGTAAAAGATGTTACATTATAAACATAAGATGTTTTCCCATCTAAAATAAGTACAAGATTTTAAAAGTTCTATGTATCCCAAGTCCCATGATCACTTTGACTTCAAAGAACAACAAATTTACTAATACAATGTTAACGTATACCTTTTTGTCGTAGTTACGTCATTTCGTTACAGAGAGTATTGCCAGAAAGCATCCTTAATAACAAGTTCTTTCTATTCAAAATGCAAGGCTTGAGACGGTTTGTGTACAAATAACTTTCGATTATGCCGGTAAGACAAGTTTATAGATTACAAGTGCAACAATACATTGTGTAATTGAAATATTCGAAGTGATAAAGGGACATTCACCATAATTTCACGTCTTATGTACATATAAATACATGCATATTCAATACATTTCTGATCTCGAGTATTCCTTAACACACCAAAAATACAACACTTTTTACTTTGATATAATCTTTCTAATTTAATGCATGTTCCGTGATTGGATTTGAATGGGGCAAAACGTTTTTATTTAGAGGTGGTCTTTTTCACCGGTTTGACTTAATTAGTAATGTCCATATTATCTTTCACTTATTCCCGAATAATGTCTATATCTTCAAGTCTATGGTACATGTTTTTGCTATTTAAAGTCTACTGTATGTCCCTTTACTGTCGTTTCGGCATCATTCCACAGATGTACTGTCACACGGCAACAATTTCGAATACTCAACAGGGTGTAGCGAACGCAGTTAAACTACAGAATGAATAGTTACTGTAAACCAATCAATTATCACGTCTATGAATATTCGTGTTTTTTTCAAATTTCGTGTCATTATATTAACAAACTACAAAACGCATTTGAAAATCTCTGTTACAGTACTGAAGTAAGGAAAGATATTTCGCACTCTTTTCTATGCACTGAATAAACTGGATATTGTCCGATTAGAGTGAAAATTAATAACATGGTTTACAGTATAAAATTATTATTATCGTTATTGTTATCGTTATCGTTATGGTTATGGTTATGGTTATCGTTATGGTTATCGTTATGGTTATGGTTATCGTTATCGTTATCGTTATGGTTATGGTTATGGTTATCGTTATCGTTATCGTTATCGTTATCGTTATTTTTATTGTTATAAATTCATACTTTATTTTAAACTGCCTAGCCTAAAACCTGCTGAGTATGCAACATTGATCCCGACGGACAAAACAACTGGGGATGGTGTTGTATATGGGAGAAACAGGAAGAACTGTTAAAGAACAAGCCATACACTTTTGATTGCAAGTACCGTTTCGGTGTCAAAAAGTAAACATTTGAATAACGCAAAAACTAATATAGTTCACACAGAGATCTTTCAGAGTTTCAAATCAAAATAGTAAAGTAAACATCCAGATCTCTTGAACATACAACTACAAACATGTAAAAAGAATTTAATACCGAGATCTGAAATATAAAACTAAAACATATAAGTGTACTAAAGATAACATCAACATTCAAATTTTGAACAAGAAAATAAAATGTATGACTATAGTTGATATCTACATGTGGAAAATACAAAATACAGCATACAGTCAAATATGCGTGAAAGACCGCCTAGTGAATAAATACCAGCAGGGACAAAACCTTGCACTATTCATTTATAGTAGTGGAAACACATTGTGAATACAGACCACCTGTAAACAAGAACCGCTTTAGTGTCTTCCAGTCAGTGGTCTTTGTTCACAAGTTTGACTATCAAGGTGATTATCTATATTTGGAACACGACTCACATGATATTACAGTAAAAACACATCAAAAATATTTAAAGCACCACGATCACTCAGAATTATGCTCTGACAGATAAAAATATCTAAAGCACCACGATCACTCAGAATTATGCTCTGACAGATAAAAATATCTAAAGCACCACGATCACTCAGAATTATGCTCTGACAGATAAAACTATTTAAAGCACCACGATCACTCAGAATTATGCTCTGACAGATAAAACTATTTAAATCACCACGATCACTCAAAATATGCTCTGACAGATAAAAATATTTACAGGTATACTAATAACTGTCATTTTTTTTACTTGGAAAACATTTTTACTTGACAACAAAGTTGACGTATGTCTTTCCATCGTATTAGTGTCATTTCAGCACGAAAATGTGTTGTCAGAAAGCTTTTCTTATTTTTTCCAACATCATTGAAACAATATTAGGCTATATTTATAACATGTCCTTTTGAATTAAAAAGCAACGTCAGGATTTTGTTGTACAAATAACAATAAATTTCGAAGATATATAGAGTAATAGTAATTAACAAGTACATGTTTTGTAAATACAAAGTGATCAATAGCATTTAACATTAAAACCGGGAACATAATACTACACAAAATTTTCAAAAATGGAAAATAACACAAAATACATGAATTTAAATTTTAGCTCTAGAACGTAGGACCTTTTAATCCATTTCTGTTATTTAAATTTAATGCAAGCTGAAATGTCTCTGTGAAGAGTTTGACATAAAGTGGTATATGAAAATTTTACTCCCTGGCTTTATTCAAAATTGTTTTGATTTACCTTCATTTAATGTTTTCAACTGTTGAAGTTTAGAATTTTTGCATTTTCGGAAATTTACATTTGAAATATTACAAAAGTTATAATTAAATTGGAAAAAAACAATTATCCTGTAACATACAAAGGCACACTAACAACTTTTTAGTGCAAAGAAATTATTTGGGAAACTACCTTAAAAACTTTGTTAATTCTTAATCATGAAAAACTGTTTAATCAAAAGTCAAGCAAACTAGATGGGTGTTCAGCAGATCACTTGTGTCGTCCTCTTACACTTTGTCAGAATAACCAATAATTCTGTAATTCTGTGACAAAATGTAAGTACAAAAAGGGGAATAACTTTGTCAAATATGACCTTGACCTACAAAATCTGGTGGCATCATGCCTCTTCTGTCATAAGCAATACAATTTGAAAGTTTGATGAAGAAATCTTAAGAAATGACAAAGTAATAGCCAAAATCTTAGTACTAAATATGGCATCACTCTGTCAAAAATGACCTCGACCTACAAAATTTGGCGGCATTACGACACTTTTGTCATAAGCAATTGAAAGCAATTGAAAGTTTGATGAAGAAATCTTAAGAAATGGCAAAGTCAAAGCCAACTTTAAGTTTTCGTGACCAAAGGGGCATAACTCTGTTAAATATGACCTTGACCTACACAATTTGGCGGCACGACCCTTTTGTCATAAGCAATACAATTTGAAAGTTTGAAGAAAAATCTTTAAAAATGGAAAATGTAATAGCCAACGTTAAGTTTTGTGACAAAGCGATCTCTATGTATCGCATTTTCTCCGAAAGGGCAACACAAAAAGGTTTTTAGTAAAGTGGGTGGGGTGATGATAGAATTAATGAAATATTGATACCAATTCCGAAAAACAAGCCCCAGACATAAAAAGTTTACGATATCCGAATTCTAATCTGAATATAGCAACTCAATTTGATAGTGTATTAATAAAGTTTAAAATTGCGAAAACTCAATTATTTTTAACAGATACTAACTAGTAGTAAAATGTCTCTATAAAAAAGTGAACAATAAGCTATCTTGTTTCACAGATTTTCACCCTTGGGCTCTCCCCGTATTACAAGCTCTTTTGTTATTCAACAAGCTTTATGCAATCAGCAGACGACAGTTCTGATCTTCGATACTAGTCAATCAACATCAGAACTATTAGATGATTCGTATCACACTTCACGTTTTCACAAGGGACAGAACACTCGTGAAATCCTTCATCCAGATGTCCTGAAAAACAACAGATGAATCGACTGATATTTATCAAAAATTAGAAATTCACATTCAAATGTCATTTAACAAGTTCAAATGCAGTGGAATTAATTTCTAACATAAACGGCCTAGTAGTACTGATAACTACAAATATCTGGCAAATACGAGCACTGGCGAATTCCTGTTTGAAGATTTCAAAGTGGATTCATCGAGATGGACCCAGATCGTCATCTTACATTCACCACAAGACATCAACTAAAGGCCATATCCAAATGTGAAAAATAGTGTGTATATAACTTACTCACACATCCCTGGCGGCAAAGAATTATGACTTTGCTGTGTAGGTTAGCCTGGACATCTGTGATTATAATGCTTGCTATTTGTTGGAATTTTTTCAGCCATTAAACACATGAACTATTAACTAGATTACTTTAAAAATTGAACGACTGACACGTTCATTAAAACAATTTAAAAATTAACTGGATAGAGTTATTAGATAATGAGTATGCACAACTGTCCCTCAAGGTGCAAAAAGGTCCGTATATGGCAATGTAAATGTGTATTAAATCAAGAGTTGTCTAACTTACTTGTTTGATATTTCTGAACACTACAGTAAAGTTTTAAATTAATACTTTAAGTGGTTAATTATATATGTACATGAAACTGCCGGTTGCACAGAAGACCTTAACTAGGAATTTCTAAGTGCAATAAAAAAATATTATCTAAAAGTTATCTACTCTTGTTTTTAGTTCTGTGTCATGATGGTTCGTAAGTATTAAAACTTTCAAAGTAATATATCGAATGGTTAAGACAGAAAGTGTGCAAGTACAAAAAACTAGTCGGAAAAGTGCCATAATTTTGACAAAAACCTTCACATATTCATGTTCTCTTGTTTGTTGATGAACGTAATAATGGTAAATGAGAATTGCAATTATCAAAGCAATAACTGTAATTGTTTCGGGGTGAAACTGAAAGTATAGCCAATGTGTAACGCCAATGCCGACGCTGACGCCGATGCTGAGGCGTGTGGGATAGCTCGACTTCGAAACGTAGAGTTTAAGAGTAGGTTGCTAGAATTCATATTGTCCATGAAAAGAAGTGTATATTTACCTGATTCGTAATTTGCTATAATTCATTATGTGAGCAAATCTTCCCATTTTGCACGTGTAAGACGTCTTAGTATCTGAAATGGAAATGAAGCATTAACATGATATGTTTTTAAAACTTATATACTCCCTGACGGAAGCAAATTAGCCGACTCTGTTAAGGTCACTGTGACCTTGACCTTTGACCTGTTGAGCTAAAAATCGATGTGTCATCAACGTACCTACAAGGTTTGAGGACACTGTCAATGCAGCCTCTAGATTTTGATTGGACACGCGTTTTTTTGTCACTGTGACATTGACCTTTGGCAACGGACTTAAAAAGGACATCTACCGGCCATGGCCAACCAACCTACATGTACCTATAGTTTGAGGACACTAGTATAACGCGTTATCTAGCGTTAGCTAGTTACTGTTCGGACAACTGTTTGGTGTAGAATATAACTGTGGCCTTGAACTTTGACATGTTCACCTCAAGGTCAATATGGGTCATCTTTTTGCGATGACCAACCAACCTACCATCTTTGAGGAACCTAGGCCAACGCATTATCTAGTTATTTCGGACTTTTTTTTCGTTTGAATGTCACTGTTACCGTTTGACTTCAAAATTTGTAGAGGTACTCTTCTTATCATGAACATGAGCGACATAGGCCATAGTATTCTCTAATCATTGATCAGACAACGTTTGGCTAGACCGACCAATGGACATGTGCAAACCAATATACCCCTCCATCTTCGATGCGGGGAGGAGCATGATTGCTAATGTTCCTTTATTTACGGAAGTATTCCTATCTTACAATATGTTCTATGAATGTTTTGAGCAGTTTAAGAGGTTGTTTGAAAATATAAAGTAACCGCTTAAGTTACAGCTTTATTCGGTTTAAGACACGTATTTACCTGCTCTAATATTTTGTTAATAGATAAAAATCAGGATGCTATTGACTTTATATTAATAACGTAGTTAAATTCAAACGTACACGGGAATAAAACTATAATTTATGTACTGATTATATTTACCTCAGCAAGAGCCCTTCTGAGACAGATCACACAATCAAACTGACAACAACAAGCGGAACTTGCTTTGGGCACTCGTCACATGTCTCATGTAGAGTTGAATACAGTAAAACTCCGCTATAAAGACCACCTAGGCGACTTGTGACCTCATCACTTGATTATAATGGCCGCCACCAAGACATCAGTTGCATCGCTATCAAAAGAGATCATAAAAAACAAAAGTGATAGAAAATAGATATTAAATAAGTGTTATAAGATACACACTAGTTTATCGGAAGTAAAAAGTTAAAATCATTACTAGGACAAAGATGACCTTTAAGGAATCGCAATGTGCTGAGGAAAAACATCAGTTTTAAATCATAATCACTGAACGGACATGACGTGTGCATAACTAGGTCTTTTTCTAGTATCAAAAACTCTTGAATATTGTATTGACCGTCCTATCAGATAGATTATTAAAAAGATATATATTATGGATAGTAATTCACGATTGACAAGGCGGAACGTATAATCGGCCCTCAGTCGCATAATAGCACTCGGCGAGCTAAAGCCTTCGTGCCATTATGCTCCTTGCAGGCAAATAATCATGTGCTGGCCAAGCTCAGCCTTTAATGCTGTAAGTAAATATTGACAGTATTAACTAGGCCTACATACCATTTTTCACATTTGGATATGGCCTTTACTCGATTACTTGTGGTGAGTGTAAGATGACGATCTGAGTCCATCTCGATGAATCCACTTTGATATCTTCAAACAGGAAGTCGCCAGTACTCGTGAAATCTCAATCTACAACAAACTTCATTACGCACATTTGCAAAGACAATTATATCCTTTTACTGTTCTCGGCAGGAAGCTTATACTTATTAAAGGCTTAATGATTTTGTTTACTTTTTATGAGTTAAAGATTTTTCTCCTATATATTTCAATGGGCATAAATAGATCGATAACCAGCTAAGCTGCTTTCAAGGGAAATAATTTCGCCGATAAGCAATTAAATTTGAAGCCGTGATATTTCTGGGGATCGTTTAGATACCCGCATACAGAAAAAGCTATTTCATAACTTGTTTTATACAAGACTTACTTTGAAATCGACTGTTTTGAATTGACGATGGAACTTTACATCGTGTTCTTGTGGAGAATGGTCCCTTTTTGAATCAGATTTCATGACCGCATCGACGATGTACACAACAGGACAGTTTAACCACTCTCTTATAACTTTTTTCACCTGCAAAACTAAACAGCTGTTATGAGATCAGGATTAATAATATCTGTCAGTTGATATGTGCGGTATAAGTAACATGGCTTCGGTCATGACTCTTGTGAGCGACATGCCTTCCCATTGTTATGAACAGTTAAAAATTTCTGTAATAAAGTTACAGTCCGGACAAGCTCATCCGAACGGACGGTCACACGCACGCATGCATGCACACATAAACATGACTATTATATTTACAAAAATGAATTGATTAGGTCTTACAAATACCGGAATTCATGGATTTTTTCTGTAAACGTCGTTATAGAAAATAGCGCGACAAGACGCAAAAAAACGGTGTCTTCTTTATTTTCTTTGGTACAACTCAAATATTTGTGGCATCTCCTGTAATCTTCGTCAAAGAAAATAACGCGGCAAAACGCAAATAATGGTGTCATCTTCTGTGATTTTCTTCATACAAAATAGCGCGGCAAAACGCAAAATAATGATGTCATCTTCTGAAATGTTCTTCATACAATGTAGCGCGTCAAAACGCAAAATAATGTTATCATCTTCTTTAATTTTCTTCATACAAAATAGCGCGGCAAAACGCAAAATGATGTTGTCATCTTCTGCACTTTTCTACATACAAAATAGCCCGGCAAAACGCAAAATATTGGTGTCATCTTCTTTAATTTTCTTCATACAAAATAGCGCGGCAAAACGCAAAATGATGTTGTCATCTTCTGCACTTTTCTACATACAAAATAACGCGGCAAAACGCAAAATAATGGTGTCATCTTCTGTGATTTTCTTCATACAAAATAGCGCGGCAAAACGCAAAATAATGATGTCATCTTCTGAAATGTTCTTCATACAATGTAGCGCGTCAAAACGCAAAATGATGTTATCATCTTCTTTAATTTTCTTCATACAAAATAGCGCGGCAAAACGCAAAATGATGTTGTCATCTTCTGCACTTTTCTACATACAAAATAGCGCGGCAAAACGCAAAATAATGGTGTCGTCTTCTGTGATTTTCTTCATGCAAAATAGCGCGGTAAAACGCAAAATAATGGTGTCATCTTCTGTGATTTTCTTTATACAAAATAGCGCGGCAAAACGCAAAATATTGGTGTCATCTTCTGTGATTTTCTTCATACAAAATAGCGCGGCAAAACGCAAAATATTGGTGTCATCTTCTGTGATTTTCTTCATACAAAATAGCGCGGCAAAACGCAAAATAATGGTGTCATCTTCTGTGATGTTCTTGGACACTCAACTTTACGTAATTTTAAGAAGAACATAAGTGTTGTCTCTTTAGGGAAGTCCTAAACTCAAACAACTTTTAGTGGACTATAACCTAATTGCATTGACATTCAGTCCTTTTTCTTGTTACAGTATTAACAATACACTATTTGTTACAAGTACTTCTATGCGCTTTCGAAGCACAACTACATTAAAATGCTGACACAATGTTTACCTGACACTATTGTTACACAATTCCCTTTCTTTCCAAAAAAAATCAAAGTATTCAAGACACACAGTAGAAACACTCAAATATTCAGGCACCGACGAATGTAACTGAATGACAACTCCGCTCAAAATTTACTTCTTAGTTTTGCTTAACAAAGCTTACGCTCAAAAGCTTCCACTTATTTGACATTCTAATTGAAAATCTCCGGACTGCCGGACTTATTAATATGCATGCGTAACGTGGAGTACCTTGCGGCAGAACCAATCAACAAGCAGTGTTTCAGACCGAGGTTGCTAAAGAAAATGGTTGCCGAACACACCGGCTTAATGAAACCCAACAACACATGCTACCAAACAGCCACGAAATATCAAAATATCACCTGAATCACTCTAAAACACCAACATTTATTTGTATTCATCTATAAATCAAATCGAAAACCTTTTAAGACCTCCAAAACAAGTGACTCAGTTATGAATATATCAAACATAAACAGCTCATACAAAATACATGTCTTGTTACAAGACTCTTGTATATTTATTTTCTGACAGTTTTCCAGTTCTATTTTTGCTTTAATCAACTGCTCAAACGGCAGCAATTACTCATTATCTATTCTCACCAATTCATAGAAGGGAAAGTGCCCCTCACCAGAAAATAGTAACAACATGCAAGTAAATAATTCTCGGCTTCGCATATCCGGGTACATTTGTACTGACATATGATTTATATTTGGGAAATGTCATAGATCTAGATAGACTCTATGCATTTTAAAATGTACAAAATCCAAGAATAAGAATTAAAGAAGACGGATTAAAATCATAAAATTGAATTTGTTGTTAAAAGCTTTCGTTTCGTTCGAAATAAATTTAAATTTGCATATGACTCTATGGTAAAGACTGAGTTTTCATCTTTAATCCAATGGAGGAATGAACGCGATATAACAATTCGATTGGTTAACTTGCCACTATGACGTCACGGCGAAGCCAAGAATCATTAAATCACAAATTTTGTATTATACAGTTAGCCCTAGAACTTCAGCGTACTCGGTTAATAAATATGTACGTTGAAGCTTACTACGTCGGGAAACCTTACCAATATTCGTGTTAGATATATGCCACGCTTGTAGTTCTTTCTTTCATAAGAAATGGAAGAAAACGATTCATCAATTAGTCTTTTAAACTACACTTGTTTATATTCCACATTTTAATGTCAAAATATCTTCACCATTGTCACTTGACAGTCATTCTAGGTTTGTGCAAATTGCCCTAAATTCTGGTAAGGTTTCATAATGCTGCTGATCCAAAACTTTAAAACCGCATCTAACCAGATAGAAACAAATTGCTGTAATCATTATATGTATCTGATCTGGTCCGCTTCCGTGGTCGAGTGATAAAAATAAAAATAAAGATCAAGAACTTCAAGACTTATTTAACGTCGCATATAATCTACAGACAACATTAGCTACAAAGCTATTGTGCGACAAACAGGGTATACAGTAACAATTCTTACCTTTTCCCAGAAGTAGGAAGCTTCTCTTGTAACCGCCTGTAACTTCTCATAGGCTAAGGGCCATTGGTTCGAGCCCTGCTACCGACCATATCTCGGTTGTATCTGAGATTGTTGGCAGTTTATTACGGAGGGTAACAATCTAGAACTGGTTCTTCTCAGGAACAATTTTAGGTAAACTGCCCGCCTGTTAAACCAACAATACAAAAGATCCAACAACAAACATATACAATCATGCCTATAAAAATAGCGGCATTTAAAGTTTTGGAAGCCAGAACTAACTGTACAACATCTCTCACAAGAATGAAACTTGCTACAAAAACTGTGGTAACTTTTAGATAAATATATGACTTTGAAAACTTGCTCTTGATAAAAGAGCAAGTATATCTAGTAGCTCTATTACCACAATTTCTGTGTCACTTAATCTAGTGTACTCACCCTACCACGTGATACTTGAGCTTCTCTTCTGACATCACTGCACTGACGTAACCACTACACATTGTTAAAAATGTCCACTTTCTTTAATAGTCCGACCACTATACACTGTTAAAAATGTCCCTTATCTAAAATAGTCCTACACTTCCTCCTCGAATCAACGACATCTCTGGAAACTGAATCACTTTCCTCAAGCGTGAAAAGAATGGCCAATGTCAAAGTTGTTAAGGTGATTCTTTTCTTTAAAGTAATTGCAACTATAATTGAACAGTATGGCTATGCACGGGAGTTTATGAAAGAGACAGTAGTGCTAAAATAATCCTGGTAAACTTTATCTTCCTTTTCCCTCGTGAAAATACGTCCTCGGATTCTAAAGTGCGGTACGTTCCTGCGTAGCGGAACAGCTCTTAATACATTCGTTAGTCCAGCTCATTGGTTTTTACTACAAAGTCGGTGTTCACCAGTCTATAATAATGCTTTATATAGTACTACGATAAATATAAAATGCACTTTGAGTTTGAAGGATGAAATATGAAATATGAAGAATTCATCAAATTCTACAAATTCTATAACAAGTAACTTTTCTTCAGCAAATACTGTTACAGAGATACTGTTATAGTACTGTAAGCACTGTTGACTGTTTACTGTTCACTGTTCAATGTTAACTTTTCATACCATAACAGTTATAAATGAATACTGTACTGCGACGTTAGCAACAGATATAAAATCTAACAGTTTTGAAAAATGTTCTTGTATGTGACACAACAAAGTGTTCAAATAATTACTGATTCACTGTTTACAAAAATGTTCCTGCCAGTGACACACGTTGGTTGCCATTTTGTAACAGATGCGCTTTTAAGGTTGAACGTTATTTGGGTCAGCATAAAACCGGTGGGTTCAATTTACCCTTATATTTCAAAACCGTGTCACGTTACTAATCACAAACACAATTTAGACTGTGATCAACAATGTCCTAACGTTGAGCATTACTCCATAGGCTACTGTATTGAACTGAACTGTACTGTAATAGATCTTCATTTCATTCAGTGACCTAAAATAAACAATATAATCAATGATCATAAGTCAGGGTTAAAATAAAACGAGGAGTAATGTGTCTAAAACATTCATTCATGCCAATAGTTATAAATAGAAACAAGAATACATGTACTGTGTACCGGTATTTATTTTATTCTAATTTATTGTAGCTCGATTGTGAAGAAAGCTTGTAGCTTATCGAGTAACTCTCGAGTCCCCTTCCTGGAAAAAAAACAGTACTTGTGTTATATGAGGAGGTGCAGTCGTGACCCCAGTGGAGCTCGAACCCGCTACCTCCGGGATGAGCCGGTATTTCAAAATATATTCTGAATAGAACATTATGTGTAGTGGCCTATTTTTAACCATCCTGGTAAACCCTGGAATCATTTATTAAAACAATTAACCTACATGTATTTCAATAGATGCAGCAACAAAAATACAACACAATGTACTATAACTTACCAAACTATGGATCTATTTCACACTCGGAAAGTATTGCGGTCTGTCTCAATGTGATACATGTATGTCAGTAGTCTGTACTGTGAAACTGCAAGGTTATCAACATGATTGTTAGTCCAGACATTTAAACATCATGTTTACTGTTTTTTATTTCTCAAATCTAATTTTTTATATATTTGTAAACGTTTTGCACGAAATCCATCGACAATTTAAACCGTTCGGTGCATGAAAAGCACGCACCTCTCGTGCATTACCTATTAACAGTATTGTACATAGATTGGCAATTACATTCACAGCAGCGTAGAAAGTAGCAAATAATAATACATGTATTTAAATACTCAAAATGTAAGGTCAGTCGGGCCACCAGAAACAACAGTTTTATGCCTTAAAAGAGGCTTACAAAAGTTTCACCCCCTGGTCCATTTCACCTACAAATACTGAATACGGTTCTTGCATTTCTATGTAGAATTAGAAACAGTTCAATGTTAAACTTTAGTAGTCCAAGCCTATAGACATCAGAATTTTTCATGTTTATGTTTTTACATTTTTGTTAAGCATTACGTCTAAACGTTTTGCACGAAATACACGTAGCAAAAGTTCTTATGAACAGGTAAACTAAATGTGAACATGAATTTGGCGAGACAATTCTACCTGTGCAAGTTTAAATGGGCAATGTAATGACTAACAAGGTAAGGTAACTAAAAATGTTTTAAAAATAGCTTATAAACCGCTTCCAAACTCCGCCATGAAATCGTGGCGGAAAATGCTATAATAGGAAGTTGAAGCAATTTCACCAATGAATATAAAAAGTAAATTATCACAATCTATGAACGAGAAAAGGGAACTGAATAAGAAATGCGTGTCTTATTTACAGGACTAATGTTTGATAAAAAATTTCAGGTTTTTTAGAAGAATGTTTTCGACATCAATGTTGTTATCAATAATTTCACCTATTCAACACCCTTTTATTATATGATTTAAGTATTTTCATTTAATTCATCACATACCTGACCATTTTTTTCGTATATCACGTATAATAAAGAGTTTTTTATATGTGATATGCGGAAAGAAATGATCAGGTACATGTTCCTGTGCTATAAAATTCAGTCGGTTAAAAATGTGGCCAGTATCTGGTAGAAGTGCACGTGTGTATGAAATCTATCAATAAACACAATAAACAATGCAAATGCTACATTAACATGCTAAATAAACTATGCAAAACCATAATAATCCGAAATACATACCAAAGTCAAAGAATGCTCCAAATGAATTCAATAAAACAAGATTTGTAGTAACAACACAACATGTCTGCCAAAGTGTGGACTATGCGACTAAGAAAGCGCTCTACAACACAACAGGTAAACAACTTGACCAATTGAAATGCCTGGAAGGTGATCACAAATCAGAGTCGATACGGGTCACCGATACGCAGGTACAATCAGGTGACATTGTGGGGTTTCGTACATGTGGGGTGTATTTTCTAGTACAAACAACACTTCTGGGGTGCTTTTTTTATCTTCTACATCTACATCTACGGGGATACTCCCAACAATCAATTTCTGATCATAATTGGGAGGTCGGTATCATATAGAATACTTACAAATATATACTTAATGTTATATTACCCTTCAAAATGGTCACAATGTTTTATAGTTAAGAATGATGCTCAAAACACAGTGGATGCTTTAAAAACGTATAAGAAATAAGTTTTATCAAGTCATTTCTATTATAGACGAATACAAATTAAGATAGACGGATTTTTAATTTTGACTAGGATAGTAAAAAAGATTTTTACAGATTTCCTCTACATTCAATGGAAATAAAACTGTTATACAGATCGTTATTTTTGGGTTGTAACTATGGAAATGTTTTTTATTCTGCGAGTATAAATCGCTGACTGATGTTTCATTTAGAATTTTATTGGTCACTTTGAACGGTAATATCACTTTAACGTGCCTTTCACAATTGCCGGTTACCCGTGAGAATAAACGGCTGTAGTGCTTAAAATTTCATTTTTTAAAAGTATGCTGGAGTTCTCAAAATTGTCCATTAACTTCCGGGGTGCAATGTCCACATGTATGTGCGTCTTGTGCAAACTTTATTTTCGGACGGCCAACACAGCAGTTGAATTTCCAGGGCTACCTTTTTATTGTTTGTATTGGGTATAGATCTAAAGGAAACCTTTCAGATTGGCTGCTTACGCCGTGCACCTCATATGCAGCAAAAAAGCCCACGTGCATTCTCTGTACCGGCAATTCATCCCACACTGTCGTTTGGGTGAGAGCAATGTTAACAATTATAGCAGTCACACAATGCTGGATAAAGCTGAACAAATGTCCTTGACGAAAAATAAGGGAGTTGGAAATTTCATTGCTCGGCTCGGCCGAGCTTGTATCTTAGAAAAGGGTATGTGTGGTCAACGTTTATTCATTATATGTATATAATAAGTAATTACTTTTAAAACTCGGAGAATTTATTTTCCCGTATGAATAGTACATTCTCGTCCACAGCATTCATTACATAATTTCATGTGTGTCTGTATAAGGTTGGCAAACCACTGATGAATGAGGATGGAATAGTAGTGCTAAGCGTGTAACGTATATTGTGTTTGCTTTATGTATTGTTCTAGGCATTAGGGAATTTCCGGTTAAAGATTTATTTACAATTCGTGACAGAAGTCGAATTGGCATCTGGCTACAAGTTGCCAGTTAGCAAAGGTTCATGAATTGATCACTGATCTGGCTGTCACTTGCCTGGTGCAAATAGCGCCGTTAAGTTGGAAAAATATTGGATATTGGATATTGGATATTCGAATATCAAGTCTACATTTCCTCGTGTAGATTGAATATTCAGACTGTTTTACCCACACTTTCATTTACATATCACGAGGAGCTAACATAGCACGAAACACGCGGCGAACCTCGTCCAGGTTTATATTAACATATACATTTGAATGTCCAATGGCCCTCGAATGTACACGGAAAAAGTACATTGGATATTTAGATTTTCCATCGTTATACCATCGTTAAACCACAAAATGGACCCAAAAACATAACAGATAGTGCTTATAATGCATCTTTTTAAAAGTTTTATTCATCAAAAGTGCAGACATGCGACCTTCCGTATAGGTTGATTTTCCAATATCCCTCGCCGAACGTACATGGCAAAATGTAAATTGGACATTCAGATTTTCTATCGTTATACCATCGTTATACCACAAAATGGACCCAAAAACATAACAAATAGTGCTTATAATGCATCTTTTTAAAAGTTTTATTCATCAAAGTTGCAGACATGCGAACATCCGTATGGGTTGTTTTGACCTGTACATTCGAATATCCAATATCCCTCAAATGTACATGGGAAATGTGCATTGGACGTTTAGTTTTTGTATCGCTATATCTTCGTCATTTTATCAAATAGGCTCAAAAACTTATAAGATAGAGACAGTAATGGTTCTATATATATAGCCAATTCATAAAGATTGCATAGAAGCGAATATCCGTTCTGGTTGATTTTGACATGTACACGGACTCAAAAACATAACAACATGCGAACATCAGTATGAGTTGTTTTGACCTGTACATTCGAATATCCAATATCCCTCTAATGTACGTGGCAAAATGTACATTGGATATTCAGACTTTCTATCCTTATACATGTACCGTCGTTATACAACGAAATGGACTCAAAAAATTAACAAATAGTGATTTAACTGTATCTTTTTATAAGTGCTTTACATCAAAGATGCAGACATCCTAATATCCGTGCGGTTTGATTTTGACCTGTACATTGGAATATTCAATATCCCTCGAATGCACATGGCAAAATGTACATTGGACATTCAGATTTTCAGGTCTTGATAATGACCAAACCAATTCTGGATTTCAGGTTTTCAAGCTAGTTCAAGTATTCTCGATTGCATAACAAGTTCTTACAACTGAAAGTAATCTCTCCCGAGACCCATTCCACATGGAATCAATTTCGAAGAGAGAGAGGCAATGTGAAATTATCTGTGTTTTTTCTAAGGACACTACCGACATGGCTATGGTGGGGATCTATAAACTTCGATCCTGAGACCAAGGCACTACCATCGCGCCACGACGTCGCCACGACGGCGCCACGACGTCTCCAAATATAGATCAAGGTTGATTTTTTTATATCTCATTCGGCAATAATAAGGTCTCTTGTGCACTCAGGTGAGCGATATAGGGTGAAGATAGGTCCTCTTATTAGAAGGTCTAGTCGAGTTAAGAAAATCAGTCAATTGATATGTCTCTCTCTTGTTTTATTTATCTCTGGAAATCTTGTGCATTTCTGCTTTTAATAAGCAATCTGCGGAGAGAGAGAGAGAGAGAGAGGGAGAGGGAGAGTATATATACTGTAAATTTGGTAGTTTTCGCTATCTCTGTGCAGACAAACTTATTCGCAAATTTAATATTCGCGAAAGGATCATTCTTTAATAGTAAATCTATCTGAAATGAATCTTTCGCGAATTTTTTTATTTTAGCCAAATGGGAAATTCGCGAAAATAGCGAAAATTAAATCATCGCAAGTATTACCTAAGTTACATAACATAACAACTAACATTTACTGTAGCGGATTGTTTTTACAGTAACATAACAACTAACATTTACTGTACATAGCGGATTGTTTTTACAGTAACATAACAACTAACATTTACTGTAGCGGATTGTTTTTACAGTAACATAACAACTAACATTTACTGTAGCGGATTGTTTTTACAGTAACATAGCAACTAACATTTACTGTAGCGGATTGTTTTTACAGTAACATAACAACTAACATTTACTGTAGCGGATTGTTTTGTCGCGATAGGTCATCATTTCTGTCCTGAAACAAATCTGTAAGATGATGTTAGAATTCTAATTCATAACAAAAATTACATTTACATGCATCTGACTCTAGAACACTCCTGTTTCTTTTTGTTTTAGCTGAGAAAGAGGATCCGGAGAAGTTTGAGAACGTTCTGATCGGCACACCAACTTCTGGTCATCAGACGCTGAACAATAAAACTCACCCACGATACATTGACCAGTTGAAACAATGTCCAGTAAAGAAGACAACAATTTCTCTCTTGTGATAAGCTCAACATTGGACAACTTAGGATTTAAAAAAGAAAATATCATTTTACGATCAAAATTTCTTTCGGACTAACACGTATGGTAAACTCTGTACTTGAGACAAATTCGTTCGGTGCATGCCGGCAGTTCTGCCGAAGGTGTGCAACTGTCAGACTGAGACAATGATGCTATGTGTGTGTGTTCAAAGATATTGTATGCCTTGACCATGGAGACGTTAATGAAAATAATTTAACATTCTTGGCTACCGACTACATAAATACTGCTCCTTGTTATACAAAATGTGTTTCTGTGTTTGAATCAAAAACCAATATTGCATAGGTTTTGTTACGTACTAGTCTCACTATTTCCCCTTCGAAAGCAGACCGATTTTACAGGTTGACATTTTATAGTTGTCCGCCTTCCACGTCTCACTTTGATGTGCAAATTGCTGGGATCACCGAAACAACGCCTCAAGAGGTTTTACACCAGACCATTTAATGCATTTAGTTTTAAAATCACCGCATTTCATAAAGCACTATTTTGAGAACAACCACTTTCCAAATTGTATGATACCAGAGAGAAATATTTTAAGATGTGCAGTCTGTGATCCAGAGAAAGAGTCCATCATAAATTTCTTTTGTGCATGTTTGACAGAAGGAAGGTACGTTATACTGAGAATTCCAAAGTTAAATCAGTGTATGTCCTCATTGGTCAAACATCCAGAAAGTATGGTTACATACAGAAGATGGAGTGACGGGATGGAAAAACGTTATATTGATATGATAAGAGAAATCGTGTTTCTCTTTGATTCATAATTATTTCTGAATCCAGACCGCTTTCGTGAAACACAATATCCTTAGAATTCTCAAGAAGCTTGCTTAAAACTCTATTTGTCAGTTGCACCTCTAGCCGAGTGGCTTTCCATAGTCTTAAAATGACCTTTTTTTTTTTTTTTAAAGAATGAAATTAATAAACTTTCTGTAATCCATTACATCATGAAACGTTGTCTTGTGTAAGTCATTTGGAAGCACCGTAGTATCAGTACTATAAAATTTAGTCAAATAAAGTATGTAAATAATTCATGTAATACAGCCTTGAAAAGATACATAATTATCAGATTAGTTCTCTGGATATTTTAGTTTCGTTGTGTTAAGACACAGGGCAATATGTGCGTTTGCGCAATGATTGACCGAATCCATGCTACAGAGGTAATTGTAATTTGGTCATTTCGCGTGACAAAAAAAATGCGATTTGACAGAAGACATACTTATTTGAGAAATAAAAAATAGCGAAACAGTAATTCTCTCATTATAAATTTATGTTAACTAAACCTTTTTTTATAATTAGCGAAATTGAAAATTCGCAAAAAATAGCGAAAATTATATACATGTAGTAGAGAATATTACCCATTTTACAGTACACTTTCCAGTCGTGACCTAGTGCCTGCTTAAAATATATACATGCACTTTATCAAGCAGCTACGATCCACAGCAAACGTCTTATCAGGTTTTAATTGATCACAATTCTGCAAAATTCCCCTATCTTAAGAAATAGACTTGCCCAAGCTGGAAGACAGAAGATCCCATTGTAAACATCTAGGTGTAAATGAGTTAACTACGATGCATAATAACAGTTGTGTATAAAGTATTTCTATTTAATTGATATTTTGAGTGATGATATTTTTGCGTATATGTGTACAAAATAAATTTATAAAAAACAAGTTGACTTCTTTTTTAGCGCCTTAAGGCACTCGCCGAGCCCGACATTTTGATATATGACATGACCCACTTCTATGAAAGGTGTGAAAAAAACGGTTTTTCGCCGATTACGGCCGAGCGGTTGACTTTTTCCGGAATTTTCTTGCACCGCCTTAAGGCACTCGCCGAGCCCGACATTTTGATATATGACATGACCCACTTCTATGAAAGGTGTGAAAAAAACCGTTTTTCGCCGATTACGGCCGAGCGGTTGACTTTTTCCGGAATTTTCTTGCACCGCCTTAAGGCACTCGCCGAGCCCGACATTTTGATATATGACATGACCCACTTCTATGAAAGGTGTGAAAAAAACGGTTTTTCGCCGATTACGGCCGAGCGGTTGACTTTTTCCGGAATTTTCTTGCACCGCCTTAAGGCACTCGCCGAGCCCGACATTTTGATATATGACATGACCCACTTCTATGAAAGGTGTGAAAAAAACGGTTTTTCGCCGATTACGGCCGAGCGGTTGACTTTTTCCGGAATTTTCTTGCACCGCCTTAAGGCACTCGCCGAGCAGGTAAAAAATCCTTACGGCGGAACAAACAACATACAAACAAATAGTTCCATATATTGAGATGTTTCGCATAATACTGTCTTCTGTTTTCAAAATTATATAGAAATAGATTTAAATAATTTCAAAATATTTTCAGAATAGCATAATTTTATTTTGCTGTTGTTCTTTTAATTTGTTACTAATCTTCAACACTATTAATGCGCGAACGAACAACTTGGACAGAAAAATAGGCATAAACTTGTTTTTTCCCGTACAATATATACGGAGTCCGTAGTGTAATTGGTAAAGGTGTCTGCACTTTAACCTGTTCTGACGGATTTGGACGGACGTGAGTTCGACTCCCAATGAAAGTCTTTTTTTTCTCTTCTGTTTTACATATCATGTTCAGCTTTTAAACCATTTTTAAATGTTTTACGGCAAATAATCATAAAAATCTTCAAACTAATAATGATAATGGCAATGAAAAATTAACACATACTGTATACATATTATTCGATAACAGTAAGTTTCGATACTGCAGGTCAGTCAGTAGTCGTGTCAGGTTTTGCTTGTTCAACCAGAATTGGTTTCCTTGAGTTATTTTGGGGCCATGCCTCAAGATCAACCATCAAATGTTTTTAGAATTTTTACATGCCAAAGTTTTGTTTGTGGGCCCTCTGTGATACTTTGTATAACTGTTTTTCTTGTTCAGTTATTCATTTATTCTGTGTCTTCGTTGATCTTGCCATCTGTTTACTTTTTGCCTACAATTTAGGATAGGAATTTATTTCAACGAGGCAAGTACATGGAAGGCGGTCATATTTTTTTGCTTACTGCAAGCTCGAAAGGTACCATTTATCTTTTTTTCGTCTTTCATCAATATTGACATCACAGTATTCAGATTTTACAAGCAGTTGAAACCCAAATGTAAATTCATTTTGAGTCAGCACACTAAAGAATACTTGCTGTTTTATCTTTTAGTTTAGAATAAAAAACAAGGGAAGAGGAGAAAAAATTAAGCAGATAACTCTCCTAAATTAGGGTACTCTCAAATATAAAAATTACCTCCCTTGGTGACCTCATTGTGAGCTAAGACTAGTTTTAGAAGTAACCAAAAAATGAGGAACCGATGTTGGTTGAGGTTAAATTTCATAAAGATTTGGTAACTAAAAGTGGCAGAAACTAGGACCATAACCAGTAAGGTTCTTCCAGAAATCTGTGGCACTATATTTCGAATCAAGACCGATATCGACTACATTTAGTAACTGAAATGTTCTGTTCCTGTCTGACGTGTATCGATTTGGGTAAAATTAAGGGTAACTAGGGCTGCAACGATACAGGTTTCCTTCCGTTCGGATATGATCCTGTTTGTGATCGATTGCTGACATTCGACTGCCTCCACACTTTAACTCCGGTATTGATATCCGTTATCTAGAGGCGTAGAGCGTCAAACTGCTAACCAGGAGGTCGTGGGTTCTCATCCTGGTCCATTGTTTACTGAGACCTTCAAAATCCGTTAATTCGGAGGTTGTATTTGTCAGAGCCCCAGGAAGCACTCATCGGGGTAGTTAATATAAGCTGCAAGTACTTGTTCTACAATCAGTATATACTGAATCAATAACAAAAGAATGATTTATCTATTTTTGGCTCTTCTATGAAAAACAGAAGAGCCATTTTCATAACCTTCTTGACGTCAGTTGGCAGTGTCGTCTTAAATCTGGTTAAGCTTTCTAAAAATTCACTTTTTCGGTAACCATTAAAGCCTTGAAACTTCAGATACTTGCTTGGCATCATGCAATGGACTTTGTGGCCGAGTGACTGAAATAATGCCCGAATTGGCGACCAGGGTCTTCCTACTCCGTGAAAGCTGGAAGTTGCCATATGACTTTAGCTGTTGAGCGCAACGTTAAATCCGAATCAATCAATTGGCACAATACAATCAACCCTATGTGCAAATCTCATAACTTTTGAATGACATTAAAAGGTGTGCAAACTTTGAATTTTCAGTTTAGTTTTGTTGAAATCCACTTCTCAGTTACCATTCACAGCTATAATACTTCATAGGGTAGTTGAACATAGTCACTGAATGCAAAAGGTAAGCACATGGGTTCCTATCTCAAAAGTAAAGTTTACACATATGGTTAAAGGTCAAAATTTGTGGACAGTTGTGTCTCCAGTTTAAAACTTTACTCGTGTAAGGGTTGTCCTGATATTTACACATGTATGTGTACAGTCTGTGTTGTTCAGAGACAATCGATCCTCCAGTACTTTCAGTCCTTTGATTCTGTATATGACATAAACTATTTGAAATTTTAAAATAGTGATATATTTGGTCGGTCGGTTATCACTAAAAGTGCCCCGAAAATGGGTATGGAGTCATCAATCTCCAGATTAATGGCATCAAGTATTAGAGAGCATGTATACGTTTTGCTATTTTGTATGTGTGACTAGGATAATTCTGCAAAAAAATGCATTTCAGCAGCCGGTGAGAGTTTCGGTAGTCGCATTGGCCGTAAACCTTACAATGTAAGTCTATGGAAATATAGTTACCATACTTATACCTAACCTTTAGGATAAACATGCATTCGAATTGAAGTTTTTACAAAAGAAATGACTCATTCCATTTCAGAAAAACGAAAAAGAAAGACCATTTATTAAACCATTTTATTTGAGATGTTTTATGGTTTATATCTATATACCTACCCTGTACACATTCGAAACTCCAAAGTACATATGAAACGCTAAAATACTCATTTCGGACACGGCCCTATTTTGGCTAATAAATTTAATTGATATCTTACACACACACATAGTTTCCCTTGTATTTTCTAACATGTTCCGACATTTTAAATCATGTTCAAATGAATTTCATTCACAAATAACAATATTTCAGTTGCTCAACATGTGCGCTATTTTGTTCCTCTATTTCTTTGCGTAGTAATACAAATTTGCGTTGTTTAATCGCGACGTCTTTACGTAAACAACAAAATATATCTTGCCTTTAACATGCAATGCATCTTTAAGTACAAAATTAATGGATCTATCATGCCAAAAGGGAAAGTAACTTTAGAGGTAATTTCTTGTTTACCGGTCAGGACTTAAGTTATCAAGACTAATGCTTAAGGTAAATAGATTTTGTTTCAGTTGATATTTGAAAGGAACGGTATAACTTTTTGATGTTTAGTTTTTACATTATTGTTTAAGCTGTTCTCTCATAGTTTGTGGTGAAAACAACTCGCCAAAATGATATACTAAAATATAAAAATGTATTTTAAGAAATAGCTAGAATCAACAACCGAGTGCAGTTTGAAAAAAAAACTGTTGAAAACGTTGGTTTTACGGTACCGCTGCATTATATGTTCATACATGCTTTTCGAAAGCGGTTGAAACGCTTCATAATTTAGTAGCGTATAATTTCAAGACCTTTCAGGGATTTTTGTTTCTTGTTTTTCGAAACAACGCAAGGCGTAACGTTCGCCATACGGGCTCCATAGGACATCCTTCATCCTAGCTAAATTGAGAATTTTTCAGATATCGCCGAACTGGTTTATCACCGTGCAGGCACCGTACGAGTGCCGTACGAACACACGTGCATCGTACGAGGTACGTCCGAACTCCTTCCAAGCTCCGCATGACTTGTCTGCGATGTCCGTACGGGTAACCTAGAAGTGCATCCTCAGTGCTACCCTAACCAAAGTAGCCTGGTTCGGAGTCCCTCCTTTTTACCATACTGGTACCTTGTGTTTACTAACGTTTAACACATTAAACAAACTTCCATATAATTCAAAGTGATGTCAGTGCGAGAACCTCTCATTTATTTCGATTTAGTGAAATAAATCTTTATTAAATAAAGAGAGAATGTGTGTGTGTGCGTGCGTGCGTGCGTGCGTGCGTGCGTGCGTGCGTGCGTGCGTGTGAGAGAGAGAGAGAGAGAGAGAGAGAGAGAGAGAGACAGACAGACAGAGAGAGACAGACAGAGAGAGACAGAGAGACAGATATTTTAAATTCTTGTTGTTTTTTGTTTTCTTTTTGGGTTTTTTTAAGGCCAATGGCCCATATGGAAAAAAAGATATGTTTTGATCTACCTTATAATTCTTTATATGTCTTATATGTTACCTTCATAAAATAATGTTATTATTATTATTATTATTATTATTATTATTATTATTATTATTATTGTTTAAAAAAATTGACGACAATAAAGTTCAACTTATTTTACTTTTAGCGTAGGAATATGATTTGAATATGCATTCGTGTACAACTTACACGGTGGACAGCTAGGATACAGTTAAATTTATTTGATACGGGATGCTGTATTTTACTGCACAAATACTAAAGAAAAATCAAATAAACATTAGTAGGTATACAATAAAGGTCAAAATCAACCCAAACGTACGTTTGCATGTCTGTTGATGAACAGAACTTATAAATAGATACATTATTATCACTATTTGCAACGTTTTTTGAGTCCTTTTCGTGGTATAGTGTTCGATGGTATACGGATAGATAGAAAGTCTGAATGTTCAATGTACATTTTGCCATGTACATTCGAGGGATATTGGATATTCCAATGTACAGGTCAAACTCAACCCATACGGAAGTTCGCGTGTCTGCACTTCTGATGAATAGTACTCATAAAAAGATACAATGTAAATTATAATCACAATGTGTTCTGTTTTTTAGTCCATTTCATGGTTTCACTATGGTATAGGGATAGAAAATCTTAATATACAATGTACATTTGGCCATGTACATTCGAGAGATATTTGATATTCGAATGTACAGGTCAAAATCAAGCCATACTGATGTTCCTTTGTCTACAAATTTGCCTGATGAATAGAACTTATAAAAAGGTATATTATACAATGTAATCACTATTTGTTATTTTTTTGAGTCAATTATTTGGTATAACGAAGGTATAGGGATGGAAAATATGATGTATGCTCTTCGTGTTCTGTAAATGAAAGTTTGGGTTAAACAATCTAAATATCTAACCTACACGAAAAGATGTAGATTGGACTACCAAATGGGGGGGGGGGGGGAAAAATTTTTTTTTTTTTATTTTTATAAAAAAAAAAGATGAGCTGACTACCAGCTGGCAATTCACTTCTTCTAAGTCGCATTTGAATGAACTGCATTCGAACGAACTGGTATCTGGCTGCCACTTGCTAGATGCAAATTCACTTTATACTCACAAAAGTCGAAATGGGATCTGTTTGTCAGTTGGCAATTCATTTGTTTTTCATCGTTCGTGACTGAAGTCAAATTGACATCTGGCTAGCGTATTGCTAGGTAACCGTAGCTTCTGACTGCGATTTGTCAGTTGTCAAGTTTACTTTTTATCCACAAGTTTGTACAATAATCGAATGGACATCTGGCTGTCGGTTGCCAATTGGCGAGGTTCAACGAATTCGGATCTGGCCGCAATTTGCCAATTCCCTAAGTCTTACTTTTTACAATTGTGACACAAGACCAACTGACATCTGACTGCAAGTTGCCAATTAACTAAGTCTTAATTTTTACAATTCTGACACAAAATGAACTGGCATCTGGCTGCCAGTTGTCAAGTCGCGAGGTAATACGAATTGGTATCTGGTTGCAAATTCGCTCATTATTCAAAATTCGTGACACAAGTCGAATTGGCATCTTATTGTCAGTTGCAATTCGCGCGGTTTAACGAATTAAATTGGCACCTGACTGCAAGTTTCCAGTCGCAAATTCACCGACACATGTCGAATTGGCATCTGACTGCCAGCTTCCAATTCGCAAGGTTTAATGAATTGGTATCTGGCTGTCATTTTGCAATTCGCGAGGTTTAACGGATTGGTATCTGGCTGCCAGTTGACAGTTGCCAATCGTTTTATTATTCGCAATTTGACGAAGTCAGTTGCCAAATCGCAAGGTTTAAAGAATAGGTTTACCGTGGAAATGTCACTTTTGGTGCTCACTCAGCGTTTAAAATGTACTGAAGATTATCCTCTTTTAACTTTGTTTATATTGAAAACAAACATTTGTTCGGTCTAAAATATGTTATCCCATTTATGACATATTTCAATTGTCCTTGCTACGCACACTTTGAACAAGGAAAACGATTTGATAGACAATTTGATTTGATTTGAAGCAAATTTTATAAAGGTCCGTCCATAAGAGCAAATATGTTAGCTTGAATTTGTGGATGAGACCTCATTTGATAGACAAAAGTAGAACTATTTTACATGTATATGGCATTTATCAAACGGCAATCTTAGTTTGTGATTGGTCGGCCTAAGACAGCTGTTGTCTACTGATGATATTACTTCTTGTAAAACTTATCGTTAAACCACCTGGGTACTGTCCATTGCAAGGCAGATTCGACATCATTTATACACGTGTGTGTGTGTGTTGTTGTTGGCATGTTTGCAGCACCGACTATGTGAGAGCTTGTACTTTTTGCGAATACTAAGACTGCACTGCTGCATGTTTCTCGTTGTTTGGTGGTTGCAGTGTTTTGTGATTTTGCATTTCTTCAAAACAAGAAATTCGTGGCACTTGAATGCAGTGAGTTAGAGGCATGTTGTGAAGGGTCCTTCCAATAGATCTCCGACGTATGCAAAGTTCCTGTTACAAGTACGGTCAACAGATGATGTGGTATCTCTTAAAACAGAGTCTCAAAGCAGTACGAAGTTGAGAAATAGGTACGATAAATGATGCCAAGACAGTTCTATCTCGTTTACCTGAATCAACAAAGATCACATGAAATCTTACCTGACCTGCATGATTAATGCAGGGTATAGACGGACTTCTGCGTCAGTTTGACAAAATTCCCTAACAAGAGCACCTCGATGACTCTGTATCGCTCACCTGAGATCCACTGCATCACCCGGTCAACTTTTGGGAGTCGGAGTTCATTTTAAAATAAAGTATCTACTTTTTTGAGGAAATTCAAGCCATGTGTTGTAAAGGTTGTCCTTTGAATTTTCCCCAATGACCAAGTTTCAAATTAGACTACTGTTAAAATCATTTTCTGTGACAACTTAATATAACCAGATCAGCCTTCAAACTTTGGGTTCTCTGTTTATCACTGGCTGGGATTCTAAACCTTGGCTTCGTGCTCCCAAGGCATATGCTTATGAAGTATCACATCCCTGAAGACATATTGAATATAGACAACCCTCAAAGTCTCTGAATCTGATAAAAGAATTAAACAGTTAAAACTGAAATGAGATTACAGAAATGGTGGACAGTAAGTTAAACATAACTATCTTTTCATGATAGAGCCACAGTGGCACAGTGGTAGCGCGTTTGCCTCAGGATCAAAGGGCCCCGTGTTCGATCCCTACTATCGCCATGTTTGTAGTGTCCTTAGGCAAGACACAAATAATTCCACATTGCCTCTCTCTCTTCGATGTTGATACCATCTGGAATGAGTCTCGAGAGTGATTAATCTAAGTTGTAAGAACTTGTTTCGCAATTGAGAATAAATAAATTAGTATAAAAAAAAAAAATCTTTTCATATATTTTATATAATGCAATTTCATCAAGAACGTATCACATACATATATATAACATATCGAACAACATTTAATGTAAACAATAGCAACATAAATATCACATTTAGTAAAATACATGTTAAAGTCCCAGGAGCACATGTACAAGAAGCTCTTTTTTTACCGACGGAATTTACTTTATTTGACCAAATACATTCCTAATTTTGCTTTTTTTAAATCAGCAAGTACATGTTAGAAATATAGCATCGTATTTCTTCTGTCAATGATATGGCAAATAGTAAGTCAGACTTTCTGGTAACTCTTTTTCACGAAGAAATGACTTGAATACAAAAGAGAGACAAAATTATTTAAACATGGTTTTAGAGTGAACAGAACATGGTTCTATCATTTATCCTAATTGGTAAATTTACTTTTCTATATCAGTAAACTCAAGTGATTCTGGGGCTTTAACAACAATAAAATGATACCATTCTAAGTCAAGTGGTGCCTGGATTGACATTCAAATAGTAAAAAAAACAGTGTTAATATTTTTATTTATACATTTTTTGTATCAAAATTCTTTCTAAGTCTAGTTTGTAATAAAAACAGCTCCAGATTTTAAAGATGAAATCTTATGGCAGTGAAATAACTTTGCATGTAACAATAGCAAAACATTTCACCAATATACAAACATAACAAGCCAGAGTGTCATTTTTGGTACTTGTCTTCAAAAATTTCAACATGAAATAAATATTTATAAACAAGAATTAAGCTGTCTGAATTCTTTTTTGTCTTCCTGTTTCTAACTGTCTGTGGATGTGATGTGAAAGAAAGTAGGTTTTAGAACATATGCAAGGAGACAAAATGCTTTTTAGTCTGTAGTGTAGCTAATGTTTTATGGGTAGTGTTTTGGTAGTGGACTGACTACCATACTTTCTATGCATTCAAACACAGTGTGTGGATCTTGGTCCGCGTTGACGTGCTGGGCATCTGTGTAATAATCCGCGATCTCTTCAACGTACGTGTGGTATTGGGCAAGTCTCTGCCGCACCTGTTCCTCTGTGTCAGCTGGCAGCTTGCAGAGTCTTTCTTTCACTTCCTGCGATTGCGGTGGATTATAAAGCGTGTGGTAACGTTCTCCTGTGATGGGATCTGTCTCTCGTAATGTCAAACGTTCCATCACTGAATCGTTTGGTACGTCAAGGAAGAAAACTCTGAAAAATATATTGTTATTGTTTTTGAAGTTAAACGCCGTTCCAACTGATTTTTAGTCATTTTAACAGATTGGCGGTTTACCTAAGAATGGTTCCTGGAAAGAACTAGTACAAGACTCCTATCTTCCATTAAAAACTGCCAACTTTCTTAAAATCTACATATTTACATTGTCATTCAGTTTTGGTTACCTTCCCTTATCTGACAGAAAAACTTTATTTGGAACATATTATCTCCTCTGATCTAAGAATTTTAAATTCAAGTGCAAAGTTAACCAAATTATAATTATATTTCCCCTGATCTTAGAACTTTAATTTTAACTAGAAGCTGTGTCACCCCCCACGCCCCCACCCCGTATAGCCATAGGGGAAAATTTAATGTATATGTCACGATGACCTTAACCTTTGACCTACTGACCCAAAAAACAATAGGGTTTATTAACTTTATAAGGCCAATCATCTCATAAAGTTTGAAGACATAAATGAGGTTATTGTTTTTTTTAATTCAGTAAAATATGTTATCTCCCCATATTTGTAAATTAAACTTCTGGATGAAAACAATTCTCTAGTCCTGAACTGGTGTGTGTGAGTAAAATGCCATGAATATGCAAATGAATATAATTAAAAACAAAAACCCTGTTCTGCATCTATTTTTAAAAGCTTTTAACAGGTCCAAGGGTAACTATTTTGGACTATTTAGCTATTTCATTGAGGGCTTTTTTTTCTTTGCAAAGTTTCTAACATAAAACTTTCATAAAAAAATTTTATGTTCTTAAAAAAATTATCCATACCTGTTTGGTACAAATCCATCTTTAGTAAGGGTCTCCGCCTGTTCCCTAGTGCGAGGGAAGCCATGGAGAACCCAACCTCGACTCACACAGTCTAACTGTGCCAGACGTGCAGACAAAATTGTCATAACTATATTGTCTGGAGCTGAAAAGAGAAGATAAAAAATTACTACTACAAATTAAAGAAAAAATTAAAATAAGCAAATTAAATTAAATTTATTAAATAAAGTTACATACCATATGCATCCGTTTAAATGTCCCCAGGGGCCTTACAATTTTTACCCAGGGGGCCTTTATTAGGGACTGAAAACTAGATGTTCAATGAAAGTAAGTGTAGTGTCTTCTATTTTTCATTGGATTAATCAATATTGATATGGATAACTGCATTCATATGCCTGTCTACAGACCTGGTAAGTCAAAAAAAAAAAAAAAAAATGGGGTGGGGGGTGATATTTATATGGTGGTATACGGTATATAAAGTTATAATTTACAGATTATATAATGTGAAATCAGTGGAAAACTGGAATATTTTCATCCCTGCCATACAAAATTCACTCACAGACTGTACATCCAATCTCATCTGCATCCACGATGTCTGTTTTTAGAGGAACACATCTGACATCAAAACAGCAACTTATACTGTCTTATTTCTTTACAACAACTCTAGTTAAGCTGCATTTTTCTTATACATCTCCTTCCACTTAAACATGCACATAGCAACTTACCCATCATTCCTTTGTCAATGTAAGCCTTTGCCGCCAAGCCTTGTTTTGTCTCATCTGAAATGGCCTGTTTCATCAGATTTCCACAGGATACTGCAAAACATAGAGAACAATCATCAATGTAATAAATAGAAATATGTGTGACCCACTGCAAAATTTCTAAAATAATTTGCAATGCATGTGTAGAAACCAGTTCTTTGTTTTCTGTTTTCACTCTTTACACCAAAAACTGGCTCACTTTAAGATGTCTGATTCATTCAACTGCACTAACTGATATATGTTGTCTCTACCAAAGTCTTACGGTGTGATTCATCCAAACATGGGTCTCCCATTTAGAGATTCACCATTCAGGATTGAAATGCATTTATATTGCTGTGATGAAGGAAAAACACTCATCCAATGGTATGCGCATGACAGTAAATATACTGGCACGAACATAATATTACTTCACAGAAGAACAGTATCCCAACTTGTTTCAAATTTTTCCTCTCATTTTTAAACACAAGGTAAGGACACCTTATCACTGCTTCTTTCTCATTTTTGTTATTTTATAAAGTCTTTCACTACTTCACACAATGTAGACATCCCTGATAGTCATTGGTAGAGACAAAGGTTGGTTGGGATCATGACTACAGCAATACAGTAATTGCTATCAGCCTTAACAGCCATGTAGTAAGTGGAGAAGGGATAATTACTGCAAACTTACCATTCACAATGTTATATTTGTTTGCTAGAAGTGAAGCCTGGACTCCTTTTCCTGAACCAGTGGCTCCCAATAGCACAATCCTTGGAGTATGTGGAGCATTTGACCGTTGCTGCCCACTTAAAAAGGTATAAACTGTAAGAGAAAAAAGGGTTTTAATATTTACATTGCAAAACCTTTACATGGTATTCTTAACTAAATATATTGCAATTTGCTTGATAAATCTAATATAGCACTTTTTTATGCAAAAAAAATAATCTTTGAATTCCTACAGAAAAAGGCCATCTTCTATTCCCTGTAGCAACTTTAAGTAATGAATGCTGCTTGAAAAAACCTTAAGGATGCTAGCTACAGTTAAAATTTTCTCTTTCACAGAATTTCTTCAAACTGGGCATTTTGACTGAGCATTTCGACTGTTTAGAGATTTATTTCTCCTTTTGCAAATTTAAAAATTCGCGAAGAAGTCTGTCTGCTCAAAAATAACTAAATTTTCATCACACTAAAATTACACGGTTTACAGTATTCAATTCTCAAGAGTTTCAATGCAAAAGTTGATGGTGATCGACACTGGTCCAAAAACAAAAGGCTTGTTTTTTTTAACATCACCGCATATCCTTAATCTGCAACACTGAACAGAACAGAACTGAACAGTAGAAAGAATAAAGCAAAATTCACACACCTTGAGAAAAGACGTCTGCTTTGGGCTGATCGGCATTGACAGTTTTGGAACATTTCTTGTAGCAGTCAAATATGCCTTCAAAATGACGATGATATACAATAAGCTTGTTGATCATATCTTCTTCCGTATAACCCTCCACTTCTTTCAGCCGATTCTGGATATCCGGGTTGTTTGGCCAGTCAAATGTTGTATGGAATATATCTATGTACAATAAGAAAATCTTCATGCCTTTTTGTTTAACTATTTCAAACATTATAAAACAGCAGATGCTGCTAATAAACAAATAAATAATGCATGCATTGTCAGTTTTTTTAATTTTCAAGATCACACAGATTTCTGGAGAAAAACTACTTACTTTGTCTTAAAGTATTTGTATTGTCTGAAGAAACATTATCTTAACTTTAGCTGAACAATCTAAAACTGATCTGCATGTAGACAGTAGGTAAATAATTATGTAAATGTATGGTCTAACAGTAAATACCGCTTCAACATTCGAAGTATAGCAAGAGATTGCAAACAGCCATTCATTAAACTCTATCAAATTTTGAAGGTGTTTTAACAATGACACAGTTTGCATGTAACATAAAAGCAGACCAGTAACAAGCCATCACTAGAGACAATTATATATTACTGGCCAAAGACAGGGCATGGTAGTCTGGCAAGTGTGACATATATAGTTTAGTTTAATAACACTCCGCTCTCTTTTCTCTCTTTCCAATGACTATAAATGCAAAATTGCTCATTTTCCCCACAAATGGGTTATATCATACCTCCATTAGTTGGATCTACCCTCTTCCCTTGGGCTCTTTCAATCAACACAGTATCTGGTGAGTCCAGTATTACTGAAATATAAAAGAGACACTTGAAAAAACTGTAGTAATCATAAAGCTAAAAGTCAAAAGACTGGAAGTTCTGCACTTTCTGACAAATGAACACATATAATATTATGGTGTTATTATCAGTAACTTCTCTATAAACTGTCTATGAACGAATATGAAATATGCCATATCATAGGCTTCTTATCATATACTTTCTAGAGAATCAGATTTATAAAAGGTAAGAAAGAGCAACCCGAGGAAACAGCCTCCTTAATTGCTGTGACTGGGTTGACGGTGTAGACCATGAACGTGATACGTTTTACCTAAAACTGTGAATGAGCGACTTAAAAGAAGTCAAAAGAATGTATTATACAACATAAAAAGCTGCTTTCTAAAAAAATCTGAAATTAACCACTCAACTCTGTCAAATTACACTTTAATTCTTCATTTGTTATCTATAAATTAATTCAAAATAGTTACCACAATGTTTAGGATAAATGCCGATTGCTTGTAGGGCCTGTGACTGTTCTCGTGTCTGTGGAAAACCTTCCATAACCCAACCTTTCTTCACACAATCAAAGAGCTTCATACGCTCTTCCACAATCCTTACCCATAGATCTGTTGGCAGTGTCTGAAATAAATCAAGAAATGTATGTATTGTTGTAATATCTTCATGGAGCTGTCGCTATTATTCTAGTTATGTTCATGAATATGAAATCTGTAGGTAGTTTCACTCTAAAATCACTGACTCCTAAGTGATTGTTTTCCCCCACAAAAGTGTTTATCAATGTTAGGAACAGTTGATTGTGTCGAAGTACATTGTGTTCATGCATGACTTTGGCAAAGGAAATGGCAGGAGTTATTTTGATGTTCTTGATAATCTATATAAGTAATGAAAAACAAGGTCATAAAGTAAAACACATGTAACAAGAAAGAAATGAGTTTAGAGAAAATTTGAAAAATAAGTTTCCCCCTCTTTTCTTTCTTTTTCATCCTCTGAACTCAAAGCTTTGCATCATTTGGACTTTAAATATTTTTTACTAGGTCTGAATGTAAATCTACACAGGAGCAAATAGATAAGATGAGTAGAGGCTGTATCCTAAGCCATACCTGATTTTTCTTGATAAAGACTTGGGCTTCTGTTTTCAGGTCTGTCTCGGCTTCTGATATCAGATTGTCTGGTGTAAGGTGAGCTGTACGTAACTTGCTTGACACCATCTTAGATATTGTTCTTTTACCTGAGGCTGGAGGTCCAAGAATAACAATCTGTGGAACTAAAAATAAAAAGTACATAAAATTATAGTAGTTACAAACTTTCAATGTACAAATGTATAAAGGTTAATTGTCAGAGAAATACGACTTCAGTGACACTTTCATGTTGAGACTATTTTTTTTGTCAGACGTCCCACGTTTATTTGCTTGACATGTACATTTTTAACATCCCCCTTATCCATTTGTAAGTAAAAATTTGAATTTGATTAGCTCGTACCAGTTTTTTTAAAGCCCCCCCCCCCCATTGAAATCTAACCGACCAAACAGTGCAGATCATGATCAAGACTGCATAGAATGTGATAAATTGTTAGAGCTCAGTGGCAAAACGTTGTTTCACCGATAAGGAAAAATGTCGCTTAAATTTTTTTAAATGTTACCATCATTGTTGTCACGTTTTAACATCTCAATCATGAAGGCAATTGGGTTTGGCGGCTTGTTGATTATCACCTGTTCCAACAATCTCTGAAATTAAAATAATGAAAAAGTGCTTTAAGTGGTTAAAACTGAGCAGAATTAGTTATCAGTACTTGTACTACTAGCTGCTTTTACATTTTACCGAGTTTGTCTTTTGCTTTTAATTTTTCTGTTATATTTCATTCTACTAATATCTTTGTGGCTCTCACGCCAAATGTCTACATCACCACGACAATAAACCAAATACTTCATAGTTACAAAGCATGATCTTCTTTTGAGAAGCAAAAGAACTGTGTAAGATTTTTTAGAATGTATGTTTACACTTAGTTCTGACTCCCAAAACTCTAAATGCCACTAATTCTATATATTTTTTTTTTGTAAGCTGTGGTTAAGCATATAACCAGGTACGTACGCTGAAGTTCTTTAGCTATTTTAGACATTATTTATTTTATATTACATGTAGGTCAACAAGATTTCACATAATAATCCCAAATATTCTGTAATGAGTACAATCTTTGACTGTTTTATAATCAGTGCCATTGCATACTTTCATTTTCAATATGAACTATCGTTGAGGGCCCTTGTGTCGGCACCGTCTTTCGATCGGCACCATATTTGTTTTCAATATAATCGCGCCTGATTTCGCACATACACGTGACTGGCCGTAAGGATCTTTTTACTACGACAGCAAAACGTTAGTTTCTTGTCCGATGTGATATGATTTTGATCTTTTTTCTTTTTATCAGGCAAAAAAGCAATATTCAATTAAATCACCTGCAAATGCATACACACAATTCAAGGAACATGGCATGCTTGTCCAGAAAGCTGCATTAATTTACGAATTTTTACAGTTTTAATATGTTTTATCATTTCAAACACTAGTCACATGAGCCCATATTTTTTACAAGCACTTATATAATATCGGACTTGTTCATGTGATGTTACGTCATCAGTTAGTGTGTTGTAACGATTCAAGAAACGCTTACAAAATGGCTGACATTTGTTGACATGCTCCTGATTTGCTACATGTGGTGGAGTTATACAGTATTCTTTGCCGCTATGAATTGACAGAATGAAGCAATAAAAGATTTAAATTTAAAGCATGTATATAGTTTGTTCTAATAATTTATAAAACATAATTAGAATTGATATAAATGCTTAGAGTAACGACACATGGACCGACGAGGATACATCTCTGGCATGAATTATGACACTGGCACTAATACGGACCCCTAAACTGAAAATGTAACCTGATTTAAGTAAAACAGCTTTCGTACCTCTTGTGACAGTTTATGGTAAGATTATTATCAGTAAAAACAATGAAGAAGGGACTTAGTACAAGTAAACAAATATGCACATCGCGAAAACATATTATTTTACGGGATCTTGTCAATAAAACTTTCCCAAACAACTAACCTTGTACAGGTCAAATATGCCATGCTGTTCAGCATACGTCGCAAACTCCGGTGGAATCAATAACGGCCTTTTTGTTTGATCCATTTTGCAAGCTTTTTAATTAAAGCAAAAGCTTGGCGAAAAATAAAAGTTTGGCTGTGTTGCTATGCCAGGTGCGTTCTACTTGTTAGACAAGAATTGATTGGATAAATTCAGTCTCGCTATATCCGATTGGTTCTGCGTCTTTTTATAGTTCGGTCAATTTTCTATTATGCGTCTGTTACTGTCTAAACATCGAGATTTTACCGAATATTTGTTTTTAACTTTTTATAGACCAAAATGGGGAGAATACTTACCCCACTAAAGTTTTTTTAATCAATCTATCGATCCAGCGCCGAACCCTGCATCCTGCGCCGAACGTATCCGGTTACCTAGTGTGAGTAAGTGTATTATTGTATTAGTAGATTCAAGGATCGTATATACAAAACCTGGTAGATAAAGACTTGGGACAGTCGATGGGAGTATTTTCTGATCTCTCTTATTTCGAATGGTGGTGTTTAAATTCGAAAAGGTTCCTTTCCTTTGCCGTTTTCCATCATCGGCAAGGCTACCATGCATGTGTAGAAGGAAGATATAAAAGACAAAAGGATGCGCGTAACATTATCACGGAAGTATACACTACAAAGTCTAAAATAGTAACAAGAGGGCCAAGATGACCCTATATCGCTCACCTGTATATCAATTGCCAATAATACAAGGGGTCATGACTTTAACATAATTCATAGAGGTCCACTATATGCATATATAAAGTTTTTTTAATCAATCTAACGATCCAGCGCCGAACCCTGCATCCTGCGCCGAACGTATCCGGTTACCTAGTGTGAGTAAGTGTATTATTGTATTAGTAGATTCAAGGATCGTATACACTTACACATCCGGCTCATGAGTCAACTTTGTCAAATGTTTATCGAAAATCCATTATAATATGACTTTGAGAGGTTTGGATCTAAAAACTGTAGGCCCTATGTTAGGATATTAACCGGCATCATTGAAAGGTGCTACACGATGTTACAGGTTTTTTTCGGTGGTCTTCCATATGTACATTGTATTAGTGTCCCGCTATGGGTCAGCGTATGTTTTCGTTGATTTATGGTCGTTTTAAATTATTTCAACTTTTAAAACTTCAACGTCATCGTCAAAGGATTGTTTTCCTCTGTGCACTTGGGTTAATCGTTTGTTCTCAAGGGCGACACTTAGTACAGTTCTTATAAATAACAACAAAAACACATAAAATAGTTACTTTTTATATTGAGTTACTTCTCATATTGGTAAATTAACATAGATTTATTTCAACTTTTAAAACTTCAACGTCATCGTAATAGGATACACTGTAAAAATACACCTAAAAAAATGGATGTATTTTCAATTTTTGTCTAGGATAATTAAACAGTCTTTCGTGTTTATACACTAAATGCAAAAGGAATAAAACTGTTATACATATTTTTATAGTATTTTAACTTTGTCAATATCTTTTTGAGGAGTGGGGCGGGACGGATCTGCGATAAATGGCTTTCATAAACTTTTATGATCCCTTACATTAGTTAAATAACTTGGAAATAAGGTGAGCCTTTACTGAAGAGTGACCATGTATTTTGTACAGTATAATATAAAAACATAAATCATATATGTTGTCCATATTAAGTACATGTTAGAATGTACTACAGTTTATTTTTCAATGATATTGCAAAATATAAGAAAGGCTTCTGGCAACTATTTTCAGTCGTGAAGAAACGTCTTGAATACGAAAAAAGGCATATGTCAGCATTGTTTTAATCAGTTGATTAAGTCAAGGTCTTTCAAATAGGACTATTTGAAAGACCTTGATTAAGTTTACTATATCAGTTACTTCAAAGGGATCCTGGGATGTTAAGCATAAAATATGCAAGCAAACTTGCACGCATATATATATCACGAAGACACAAAGATTACGATGCACACAAAATATTGAAATATAAAGAAGGATAAAATAATCAAGTTAAAGACAAAACATGTAAACCACAAGACATAAAATAAAACAATGATAAAGCAGTAAAGTGAACAATTGCCTTGCGTAAAGTAATAGCAGCTGGGTGTAGTGAGCATGTTTTGTTGACATATACCGGTAATTCAAATTACTTCTTGCAGAAAAAAGCTCCACGTAAATGTTACTTTCTTATATAGTATACTTACGAGAGCGGAGACAAACCGCTTCCGGTTTAATAAAAAAAGAACATCAGAAAAAAACTTTTTGCGGTCATCTGTTTTTATATGTACATGTAGAAGTATAGGACCTGCTATTAATACAAAGACGACAGAAATGAAGGCGAGTGTATACTTTATCTTGCAGAGTTGAGTCGCCAAACAATATACACGCGAATGTATTAATTACACGATGATTGTTCAGTTACAACACTATAGTATTCTCTCTTGAATCTTACACGTGCTGCTTGAGACACGGGCTCATACCTCGCATGGTTGCGTCATTTATTGCCATTTGTTATGAATGATCATAAGGAAAAATGATAAGTATTAGTGTACAGTTGCATAGTTTGTTTTGCTAGAGCCAGACCTTAAATGTTACGAATATTACATGTACATGTAATGTGGCCCAGAGGTCCTCGAGATCATGTCTATGTCTATTTGTTCTTAATGTTGAGTAATTCCCATTCAATTTCATGCTATGTTTTTCAATTCACTTACAGTGCTACAACTATATTATATTTCCTTCTCGTGAATAATCATTTTTTAAGACTAAACACCTTAAGTTGGTCATCCCAGCATCCAATGTAGACCTCCTGTTGATATTTATCATAGCATATTGACTGTGGAGACTTTAGGCAGTCAAGTACTATATGGCCTCGCTTCAAGTCGCCTGAGATATGAAGTAGATTGCCATTGCTCCAGCAACACACCAACAGCGATCCGTCTTCTAACATCAACATCCCCTGCGGTCCTTTAAGTTCATTGTGTGTGAACACAACTGACATTTCACCTTCAAATGTTACACTGCCAATATTGTAAACACTAGAGTCACTGATAAACATATGTTTTGAATCCTCAGCAAGTCGTATGCAGTGTGGTTGTGGACAGATATCACTATTCAGAAGTATTACGTTTTTGACAGTTCCTTTCAGGTCAAGCAAGAACACGGAAGAAGGATTCTTGCACAACACGTAAAGCTGGTCATGGTGGTAAGTCATACCTCTGCACAGTCCTTTAACTGAAATTCTGCGGACGAGTGACATGTTTCTATCTGATGACATCCTTAGGTACTGCCAGAAATTTGACGCTTGACTGGTTGTCATAACAAGGACCTGCTTTTTCTCAGGCAGAGATACGGCAATGAGGTCCTGAGGCAGAGCGGTAATGTCGAATGGTGCAGAATCAAGCGTCTGCTCCTCTATTACAGCTTTATTTCGTGTATCCACAAGTTTGAGTTTATTGTTCCAGTCGTCAGCAAGCACTAGTTTGTTCGAAGGCAATACGACACATCCGGTAATACGGCATTCGTTTTTATCGGACTCTGTCTTCACATTTATATCTTCTTTAAAAGAGAGCTTTCCAATACTAGCGTCTTTGTTCTGGGTTTCCGCAACTGTGGCAAAACTGACCTTACCAAACTTAAAATGTCTTGTCAACAAATTTTCAAAATCATCACTGCGGTCAAAGAAGAACCGTACACGGGTTTGTCTTAACATTTCATCAGCCGACTTAATTTCGTCTGACTTTAGTTTAGACTGTGCTCGTTTCATGGTGATATAAAGTTGTCCTTCCCGAAGACAGGCCTTGTGGTCTTGCAGACTGGTTTGAAATTTATCGATGTCAGAGGAAACACTGGTGCAAGTTTCTAGAACTCTCTCGACAACTTTTTTATCTTTAAGTTTAATTGCATCAGCGTCGCTCTGAATTTCCTTTTGTAATTGGTCAAGGCGATCATTTATTTCCATTCTAAATTTTGCAATTTCGTCAAGGAGACTTGTGTGAGAAACATCTATTTCTTTTTCTATTGATTTTGCTCTTTCAGTTACTTCACCAACTTCTCTCAATTTCTGATCTAGTTTCCGTATTACGTCTTTATATTCATCGCTGTCCCCTATAGCTGCACATGTATCGGGTATATATTCAATGGAACATGTCCGATGTTTCAATGCTATGCAATCATGACAACCAAGACTTTCATGTCCTGGGCAGAAAAATTTAATTTTTTCATGTTTGTGAAGCAAGCATTCTTCCGTGAAAATTTCTGTTTTTTTAGCAGTATGAATTACTTGTATTGATTCAGTACTACTTTTTGCAATAAGCTTATGGTTCTTCAACGCCTTTGTCCTTAGGTGATAAGAAAAACAATTATTACACAACAATTCCTGACAATCCTCACAATACGCATGCGCCTGTTTATTTTGTCCTATGGTCAAGCAAGGGTCACAGTTTTGCTCAAAATATTCCGAGGAAGCTTTTGTGATTGAACTTTCGAAATCTTTTAGTTTACGACCTGACACATTCATATCTGAATTTTTAGTTTTATTCCACAAAGTCCAGAGACTGTCTGATTTCTTTTGATAAAACGGTAAGTTGATATTTTTATCGCAAATGTATGCGTTATCAGACCATATATACCAGCTTTTTTATCACTCCATATCTGTTTGTGATAAAATGAAGGTCAATATTATTTACTTCTTTTATCTTTAAATGTTGTCCTGATACTACCATGTAATGTTTACAACTGTATCTTGTCACTGCTTTCTGACCCAACAATACGACAAATATATGGACACTGACATCTGCGGCTGGTGCGTAAGTATATACCAATCAGGAATCAGTTCGTTTGACCCGAAGACTCCTGTAGTGCCTGAAAAGTATTTTTTAAAGTCTTGTAGTTTTTTTTATCACAATATCAACAAGCTACCCAGTATTATCATGATTATTTGCATTTTTTTAACATAGACATAGATTAATTAGTTAATATAGGTACCATCTGAGAGAGTATAATTCTTTGAAAGATATAGGCCTACACTCCGTATGTTTATTGAAAACTACATGTACAGAAATATAGAAAATATAAATGATTTCATTTGATAAACACAGCTCGAACAGTGTCATGAATAAAAGCTAACTTTGCAGACAGAGTGGCTTTGTACAAAAGTACAAAAGGGCAATGACTCCATCAAATGTGAGCAATTGTTATATAACTTGACATTATAGTTTTGCATGCATAGATTATAGGGTATACCAACTGGGAGTTTCAAATACTTAAAATGCAGTACCACCATTGATACTTGAGATATTACACTTTCAAATTGTGACAATTAAATCGTTAAAGCGTTTTGTTTGCTATTCCGAACTTATCAATTGGTCCACATTTCAAGGACAAAACAATATTGAAATGTAAATAGATCTTTCTACCTCAAGTGTCACTACATTTTGTACTTATGTCAGTTCTTTGCTTAAAAATAATTAACGTAAACAGATTTAAAAATCATTTTAAATCAAGTCTTTACATGTTTTGTCGCACTTCACCATGTTCTAAAACGCTGCATAACTTCTCCGCAACAGTTACTTCCCTTTACAATATTAACACAAATCATGTTCTCATTAGTTTAACGGTTTAAAACAAATTTGAATATTTATGCCAGTTTTAGTATAGTGCTTTCCAAATTAAGATTCATGTAGTGTTTGAAATGGTCCCCAACATGAATTTTGTCCTTTCAATTTTTTTTATACTTTATAAACAAAATTTAGCCTCATGTTATATACATTGTACCAAATTGTTCAGAAAAGGCAGTTAAGCTTTCTACAGTGAATATTTGGTTTATGAATGTTTTCTTTGCTTCAAGTACATCACTTACTTTGTACTAAGCACCTGATATCTATAAAGCATCACAGAAACTTTATTCAAAATACTTGTTCTAAAAAATTATCATTGTTATGTGTACAATATGCTTAGTAGTGAAATTGAAACAAACAATGAATGTTTAAAAATATGTGGAAAAACTCAAATGAAAGAGAAAGTAGAACTGTCAAAAAACAGATGAATTGCTTGCATCTTGCATTGAACTATCATTATTGTTTTTCATTACTCGGAGTACCTAGATTAGTGTATTGCACACATGATAATAATAAATTGTGAGAAAAGTTTGGTGTTTTCTACATAATCAACATTTCTTAACCACACATTCACCTGTTCAATGCAGAAAGCTTCTGCTTTTTCTGAACATTTTGGTGCATGAAATATAGGATATATGGCTATTTTGCTAACAAGGTAAAACAATTGGAAGGACAAAATTCATTTTGGGGACAAACACTAAATACATGAAACTTAAACGAGAACGGTTGTAAATATTGAATTTGTTTTTCAGGGCAGATATCTAAAACCGGTTTTCTCCGTTATCCATTTAAAACTCTGTAAATAGAGATTTATCTAACAATTAAAACCTATCCCCCTGTTTCAAGAATTGTGACTAGTCATTCATTAATAAAAGATTTTGAATCGAATTTTATGAAATCTTTTCAGAAGTCAGTTACAAAAAAAAATGTAATTCAAATGATTTAATTACCTGCTGTCACATGGTATTTTCCACCATCACTTTAACTTCCCCTCATTTGAAATTACAAACCATTTTTTGGCATAAATTTAATCAGAACACTGCAAGGGAAGTAACAGCTACGGGAAGCATGACCACTATCCGAATAGTTTAGTATCGTTCCACTCTCTTACACTATCGGCTATCATTGAGTGTAAGTAACGGTACCTCTGCAAAGGAGATTGGTACCGTTCCTTTAGAACAACTCGTATTAACTTTAGTTTTTACATGGTGTGTACTTAATAAAATATCCAATAAAATAGGCTAAAAATTAATATGTTCATACATGGATTTTGAAAAGTAAAACACTCGTAGATAAAAGACAAAACAGCTTAAATTATCGAATACATGTATGTAATACCCGTACGAATATATTTTTGAAAGATGATCAATGAAAATAGTAGAAACTGTTCTATATTTTCTACTACTATAATTACATTATAATGTTTTGAAGAGTAAATTATATTATCGATAAGTCGGCAATTGATCCACTGGGAGACTATAGCCCGTCCAATCCCGTTCCGAATTATGAACCACCAACTTGCTACGCTTCGATCGAATTCTCTTTAACGTCGATGGTTCTAAAGCTTCCTTCTACTTCTCTATAAACTGTCTCTAAAAGAATATGAAATATGCCATATTATAGGCTTCTTATCACATACTTTCTAGAGAATCAGATTTATAAAAGGCAAGAAAGAGGAACCAAAGGAAACAGCCTCCTCCATTGCTGTGACTGGGTTGACGGTGTATACCATGAACACGAAGATAGAGATCATTTTTAAAAACTGACAGAAGTACACATCAAGCAGACATGTTTTAATCGTCCAGCTTTTGCCGGCGGAAAACCCGTCAAGGTGTCAAATCGACAGGAGGAACTGTCTTTTTGAGCTCCTCTTTCCTGTCATACAACTTTTTTTCTACGGTGGTTCAGTCTGGCCACACCTTTTGCGTGACTGTTCATACAGTAAATGTTTTTTTCTGTTTGTTGTCTTAATCGATGTGAGCTTTTTAAAGTGACCCCATTGAGTGGCTGGTCGCTTATAGTTCCTTGTTTTGCCAATTGGTCCACAATCTCATTGCACGGTTATACTGTGACGAACACCACAGTGTGCGGGTATCCACTGAAGGGACATTTTCCACTTCTCAATGGGCATGTTACGGTAACTTGCAATTGTTTGGCAAGGCATAGAAAAGTTTCCCTGACTGATAGAGCATCTGTTAAAATTACCACCTGATGACTGTCCTCTTTGACTCTTCAATAGTTTTCTATGCATGTACGATGGTTTTTACTTCTGGGCGCAAGGACTTGCTCCACTTTGTACAGACTGAACCAAATCAAGTGCGGTGCTTACGGGTTAAAATTGTGATTATTCAAGAACGGACATGTCGGATGCTAGTGATTTGGATATGCCTGTGCCAATTTAGTTCGGCATATTTGTTACAAAGGCTACAAAACTCCAGCGAAGTACATTGACACTATGGCGAGACCTGAAGGAGAATCTTCCTTCTTCGATGACTGACACCCAATCATGACAAATATTTTAAAGCTGCTCGCTCTCAAATTTCCCCAAACTCACTGAAAATAACATAGTTTAGTACTAATTGTCATATATAAAAGGTTCCAGTATAAATATTTGTCGAGTATATCTGTATATTTGAAATCATACGCTTCTAAATCATAAAGCTTTGCAAACGATTTTGAAATTCTAGTATAACCGTGTAGCGTAGCGGTGCCGTTAAACCAAACACCACAAGCAGTTTAATGGATTTTTGCAAATTGCTACCTAGATTTTTACGTCCGTTGTTGATTTTTGCATTTACTTTTACATTTTAAACTTGAATATATCATTTTGGATTTGTTTTTATATTTTTCACCTGAAACTGTGAGTGAGCGGCTATAAACTGGTATCCTCTCGTATTTTTCTGCACGATAAAGAAATACCTATACATTTGATACCATTATCTGTCATTAAAGAAATCTACTTGCAAAATGACCCAATATACAATTCGTTGATGAAGAACTTTCAAGATCTTTAAAAGTAAATATCGAAGACTGTTAAAAGACGTAAATCAAACTCAAGGCTGAACAACTTATTAATTTGCTATACCTGTTAAACGTCACAGACAAAAGAACTAATTACATGTGGTCTAACTATAAATATACATATTTTTGTCGTTCTTTAATTAGTCCAACTAGAACAGGTTGGAAACGCAGGTGTCCATTTTACAATGTTTGACACTGAATAAATTTATATTAATATACCAAATGACATGCAATCTGTCAGTTTTTAATATTTCTAAATAATTAAGTTGATACTCTAGATCAAAATGAAATTCGTCATCTAAAACATTACATAAGTGACACTATCGTTCATTACTATTAACCAGTCATGCATAGAGTCCATATATACCTTCTCAAACAGCTACCGTCTCAAGCAGACGACAAATACAATGTTTTGGATCACAATTCTGTAAAGCACTCTTTATTTAAAAAATGGACTTGCCAGAATTGGAAGACAGAAGATCCCATTTTAAATATCTAGGTATGAATGGATTGATCAAGGTTTTGAGACAGGGTTCTAAGTGCCGAAAGTCTGCTTCACTTTCTAAAGTACAAGGCATTCTTAACTGACATAAGACACGTACACACTTATCTACTTGTAAATTGACTAGTCATAACTAGAATTATATATGGTAGGAACTTAAAAGTGGTAACAAGATTGAACTTTTAGGTCTTGATGAATCGCTCACGAACTTTATAGATGAATCATTGATTCAAGCTTTAAGAAAAACATGCAAATTAATCATTATCGCCAGCTGCTTCAATTTACCATACATCGTGCAAACAAATTTTAGGAATTGTTACAATGTTTTCAAATATTATTCCAAGGATTATTATTGGCTGTCTATTGCACTTGAGATTATAAACACCTTTAACATTTTCAATGTTACAATGGCGGAAAACATATACATTATTATATGGTTACATTTAAATTTAAACGATCATTTAATATCCCAAAATGCCAAATTATGTAAATTAATATTTTATGTTAATGAATAAAGCGAAACATCTCAGTTATTCGAACATTCATCAATCTAACAAAGTATGAAAACTCAGAGACTGTTTCAGCGAAATCCCTTCTAAGTAAATATCATAATGTTATGAAAGGCATTTAACAGTGATTTATATTTTTATAAAAAAAAGATAATAAAAAAGTTATAATTTCAATAAATGATTTGGTATAACCAAGGATATAGGTCCGTGGTATAACAGTCCTGTTTCTAATTATACATGTAGTTGAATATCACGAATGAAAGAGGACGTATGTCCTCAAATGGGCAGTAGAGGAGAATTAAAGTGAAAGGTCGATTTTTATTACCACAGTGACTAAAAAGCACATGTGCAATATATCCAATTTAAGTTACAAAGCTTCCAACGATATTCTGCTATTTCCAGTAAATAATTATTCCAATAATCTACTTAAATAACACCTGCCTATCAAATAGACTGTGCTTCGAAATAAATGACAGACAATTTTATCATAGAGGTTTGTTAAGAAAAATAATTAATTTACATTAAGCTGTTTAAGATTAACAAAGGCACAATATTAACACACTAAGCTTAGAGACTTGACACATGGGTATTGTCAGGGGTTTAGAAGTGCTAAATCAATGTCAGAAAATAGACAAAATTAACATTTCTCGTCTTAAGAGCGGCTTCTTTGATGAAGGCTGGGAGATCCTAGAGAACGCAAGAAAAGATTTATTGAATGACAGGATAAAATCACAGTGCATGTCAGTTGAAATTCTATCACTCCAGCACATTTTACTCCCCTTTTTTCTCTTCTATTCAAGAATTTGGATTTTTCGGTAAAATGTTACACACTCTTATATCTAACAGGCGCTGGTTTAGTTCTACTGATAACATACATATATTTTATATATACCTATTACATGTAAAGTGTAATCCATAAATAAATATCTTGCTGCAACACCATAAACCTTTTTCATTGTCGTCACGTTTTTTCTCTTCAAAAGAATAACTTGTATATAAGAGTTATAAATCAATAAAAGTAAGAAGGACTTTTTAATGTTAACAAAAAATAAAGGATTATGTCAACTAGACCGGCGACATTCATATGAAACCAACGCAAACTAATAGTTCTTACAACTATCGACTATGATCGATGACTGTTTTCTGGATACTTTCATTCCCGGTACAAATCTCTAACAGAACTATGGTGGTAGTTGTTTTCGACATGACAGTTAATTGCAGAAGTCTGAATGGCATTTATTACAGGCTGTAAGAACTTGCAAAAGCTACATCTTATTTTGCCACTTCCTTTCATGTGCTTGCACAAAACTGGGACCTATCTATCTCTATAACCATAATAGAGGAAGGTCCCCAGTCAACACTTTCAGTGCTTTGATTATGTCAAAGACACAAACACAACAGCAATATAACATCAGTGACTAGGGCTCTGTTTTCGTACGTTTATTTGTGCTTTATTAAGTTTTTTAAACAAACCTGGTTGAACAGTGAATGTAAATGACGCTGCTGGGAACGGAAAAAATATGCAAAGTTACTCTGTTTAACTTTTATGTGAACCAATAATAAGAGTAATTGCAAAGTTACTTCCCTTTGATTTGTTAACGCCATTTGCAATGGAACGTTGTATTGAGCAAAATGATCGTAAATGATTCTAAAAACCTGTAGTAATTGGTAAGAATGAAAATATAATTTGTTGGCCAATCAAAAAAGCTCTCTTTTGACACAAGTTTAAGAACTTCAGCATACACGGTTAACTTTCTTGACAGTAGTGTATCTGGCCGCTGGCTTATCCAAAAAATTGTGCTCAACGGATGAATATCGTTACATATTTTTTTGCTAGGCGATATCCAGCCTCCGATAAAAGCACACTCATCTGTAAAAGGTCAGTATGTTAAATGGGTCAGTTTGTTAAATGGGCCTGCATTTGTAGTAAAATTATTGAGACTAGCTGCTTACCGTAATTTCAAAGTCAAACTGATTTTACAAGGATGACAATTTGGAGTTGTTCACCTACGTCACTACGTGTCACTGAGATGTGCAAATATCTGTGTAGATATCCCCAACAGATGTTCGTTGGGTACTTATGAATGCAAAATATTCCAATATTTAAATTTATTGATGATTTTACACAATATGATTAAGTTTAATAATGATGTTAACACAATTCCAAGTTCCATTTACCTAAATAAAATGTTGTTAGACAGTAATTACAGGAAGATAGATCTACACACCCACATCAATCGGTAAAATATGAAAAATGAAAATTTCGTAATTGATTTATAAATTTGAACTCAGCGGCGATGAAGGTCAGTTTTATTAACCGTTTTATATGAGTCTGTAAAAGGGCTCAGGAAAACCGAAAATTTGCAGGTCTAGACTGATTTTTAACTTGTCAGACCGATTCCTGTGACATAAAGTTAATAAAAATTCGATCCAAAGATTTTTTCTTTGAATTCTATAAAACTGACTGAATGTCAAAATGTAAGTCATATTAACCACAATTGTCTATGTATTCTCACCTCCCAAGTATCATAAATTAACAAGTCAAGATAATTGCCCCCGGAGAGCATTTGTTAATCAGTCAACAACTCAACATGATCAATATTGCCTTGGGTGCCGCTTGTAATCGATCCAAACACGAGGCAGGTGAAAGGAATTAATTGATGCCAGTTACTCCAAACAATTGTAATTTAGTCTTAGAATAACAATTGAAAGTACAGCCAAACCGATCACAACATAAAATTATTTCTTGCATACCAGATGGGGTTATCTGCAGTTTTTACCAGTGCTGGAAAATCTCATCTTACACCCCCCTGTGTAAGACGACTTATGTACTTATTTGTGACGTAACGTTATAAACATTGTGACGTCACTTTCCCAGAGCTACAGATAAGCTGCGTATTTGCGTAAATACGCAAACAAAATCGGCAAAAAAGCAGTTAAAATAGCAACCCTTGCGTACGGAAAAGCAAAAGAAAATAAGTTTACGCATTTGCTTTTAAAATCACTGCGTATCGAAAGTAAATATAAGGAAATCGTATTTATAGACTATTCCAGCGAGCACTGCCTTTCAACTAAATAGCGAACGTTGAATCGGCAGGAATAATCCTTTTCGTCCATTTCGTTTTTTAATCAAGATGTAAACCAGTCTCGGCAGAGATTAAGTATTTCAGGCTTCATTTTGTAAACAAGCTAAGCTTAAGTTTGTCCCGGTACGCAAATATTTTTCTAAAAAAAAAGCAATTGCTTTCTGGAGAAAAAGCAAATAATCAAAATATAATGGGGTAAACAAATTATGTCACTCATTAGAAAACTAAAAAAAGCAATTGGTGAAAAAGTAATGGGGTAAATACCCAATTACATCAAAACCTTATCTGTAGCTCTGCTTTCCCATACATAACATCTAAAGAACGTTCGTTTTTATATCAAAATGCATCATTTCAATAAGTTTGTTTTCAAATATCTATTTCAAAGTGCAAGACGGTATGCAAGAAAAAGTTTCTTCCATGAGATACTTGGTTCAGATGGAAATATCCGTCACTTCGGGTAACTGTGGCAGAGCCTCGTTCCCGCCAAAACAGTTACCCTCAGTGACGGATATTTCGATCTGAACCTCGTGCTCATATAAGAAACTAATAACCTTTAGTCTCAGAGTAATGATATTTGAGTAAACTGTTACATTTATTTTTGTCATAAGTGTTTAGACTCTTATGTTTTATAACAGGGCTAAAAATGCTAAAAAAAAAAACAACTGTAGAAAAATAAAAATATTGAAAGCCGGGCAGAAACGTAAAATTTATTTTAATAATAGTCCTTTGGGAAATGGGATATTACAAAAAAGTCAAGGATATAAAAATTATGTAAACTTCCTTATAATTCATGAATGACAGACACGTACTGAAGGAGGCGGGGTTAGAGGATCCGTAATACTCGACAAACCTTGAAAAGGAGGGGAATCAGGGAAGGGTTTGAAAATCGACATTAATTAATGAGATGTAATGTTGGTGATTAGCCAAACCAAAAATGGTGGTGGGCCAGGAAATCAGCGATGATTCGTGGGGTCGTCGATTGGCAGTGATTGACTGAGGGAAAGGCGGAAAATTGGTGGCCAATCACAAAGAGGGAGGGGGGAGAAACTGTGATGGAAATCGGCGATGATTTAAGGTATGGATCAGCAGTGATTGGCTGATGGAAAGGTGGAAAATCGGCGGCCAATTAGGAAGGGGGAGGGGGAAGAAACAGTGATGGTTTGTGATCAAGGCTGGGGATTGAGTTGTGAAATCTGCCGTGATTTTGCCGGCCGGGACCAATTGAGATTTCAAAATTTCCTGAGCCCTGGTCTGTAGTGCCTAATACAGATAGTAAACTTTCCACTTAGTATTAAGTTCATTAGAATTAAGTGTTAACCAGGTGTGACAGTTATGAAGTGACAAACCTATGTTGGGTCACTTATCACGGCACCAACCACAATCTACATTGCTTAACTAGAAACATTTCTGTGGATTCTAACCATTTCTCTAAAGAGCTAGCCCAACAGTGAGGCTCTTTGAATTACCTTTATCTGGCTTACAGTACTGTAGGGGTATGCTGAAGCCATTATACTAAGGCATGTGGTTGTTACCTGCCATTTCCCTCCGTGATTTAAGTCAAAGCACGTTTTTTTTAAAACTATACAATTTATACCCAAAATAACTTTTTTTAGATACTTTCGAAGTTGACATTGAAGTCGGTAAACTGGTTATAAGTTTTGCACATTGACATCATTGTTTGAATCACGTATCCTGCGCCAACTTTGACCAATGGTTGTTGTTTAATATGTTTAATATAAATTTTGTTGTTTGTATTAATGGTGTATTGTGTTTGACATATTCTGCAAAACAACACAATGGTTTCTGTATTATGCCTGTAAAATAAAGCCAGCACAGGGAATCAGTACTAGCTAAATACAATATTTTTGTTTCTCATATTTTATTGTCAAAACATCTTGATTTAAAACATATCATACTTAGAAAGTTTTGGGCAGGTCAGATGTTTGAACACCTGGTAAGCATCTTGGCGATTTAACAGCAAGATTCACATTTCGTAGGGTCGTGGAAATACATACCAATGCAGCAAGCTTAGAAGAAAGGTCTCAATAGGAAATCTCAGACATGTGCTGATTGAGGTCAGGAAGTAAATTATTTAAAACAGGACCATGACTTGTGCTTTTTTTTTGCGCGAACAGTTTCTGATCTGTGCCATGTGTGAAAATAAAGTACAGCTTTTTGGGGGTAAAAAATCTGGTAAATGCTGTTTATGATTATTTTTTTGCTTAATATCACCAAGACAAATGGGAAACTGTCTTACCTTACTCATACAACATGTATAACAAGTGTTCTAACTCTGTTACGGATAAAAATTACAATACAGACATTCATAAAAATGTATTTCGTTTACTTCCCTCAATCCTTTAAGTTCAGAGAATCTTAGAGAAAAATTATACATGTATATAATACAGTCAACCCTGTTTTAAGAGACCACTCAGCTGAACCTGATTTCTAAAGGCTTAAATGGGTGTTTGCTGGTTGGTTTTGGTTGGCAGGTTTAAGCCATTGAAATAAATAATTTATTATATTTAAAAACTGTGTTAAACTTATAAATGGTAGATACTTAGAATTATGTTAAGATGATGGCACTACAACAGGTTTAACTGTATACTTAAAAAGTATGTATGGAGCTGACTTGGTGCAGTGGTAGCGTGTTCACATTAGGATCAGAGGGTCCTGGGTTTGATCCCTACCAGTGCCTAAGTGGTAGTAGTGTCCTTTGACAAGACACACTTAATTTCACATTGCCTCTCTCTCTCTTTGAGGTTGATTCCATCTGAAGTGAGTCTCGAGAGCAATTAGTATTTATAAGTTGTAAGAACTTGTTTCCCAACAACCCAGAGTAAACAAATTAGTATATAGAAAAGAAATAAATAACTACACATAATAAGTAATTATTGTAAACAGTTTGGTTAAGCGAAGATGAAAATCTTAGATATAACTCAATGTTATTAAGTGGATGTTATAGTTTCTTTTAGTTTATATAATTTAATTATGTTTGAATACAAAGGGAGCTTTCATAGTTACTGGTGATTAATTACTCTCAAGTACTCCTTCCAGATGTTACCATACTTCTGTGATAGAGGCAGCCAGTTTTTCATCACTCAGCCAGCCATGCACAGCTTGCTTGCCTGAGGCACATGGCTTGTGGCATCAGTGTGCACCTCAGGCTCAGATTCATACACCTGACCTACCATGCCATTGAAAAGCACTCAAACCACCAAGCTATTGAGGTGCTATAGCTTCTTGACACAGTTTCCAAAGGCCAATTTTATACATAAAAAGGCTTCAAAAGAAAAGCAGTAAGTTAACCTGTTTTCTTGTGAAGGAAATCGGTACATATAAATCTTAATTTGTATTTTCTTTCCTATCAGCTGTATATCTTACTCATTAATGCCTAACTGTTTATAATAATGTCTAATTAACATCAGAATGAGTAAAATTGATGGCCTAATTGGTAAACAAGTGTGATCAGTTTGTTTATCAACTTGAAGCAAAAGCTTTTTTAATTAGATAAACTATTTATATTGGCAAGTTACTTTGTAAAGTGAAAGATATTACCTAAACTATTCTCAGCTACATAAATTTACCGTATTTATTCTAAAAGTTAACACTATTCTTTGGAGTGGTGGTGTAGAGGTTAAGATGTCTACAGCTCATCCCTGAGGTTGCGGATTCGAGCCCCACTGGAGTCACAACCATACCTCCTCGTATGACACCAGTACTGGTTTTTCCAAGAAACGGACTCGAGAGTGACTCGATAAGCTGCAAGCTAGCTAAAATAAATAAGTATAAACTAAACTTATTTTCGGAAAAAATGCAAGCTGTTTACTGTATTTCCTATATTAGACACCACTAGCTGATAAGTGTTCTACTTGCTGATATGAAAATTCGGCTTTATTATAGGAATGATGTCCTGTCTCTTCGCATCCCATTCCAGTTTTCCTTGAATATCTCTAAAAGTGATACAGATATTCTTTTGAAACTTGCTACGTAGCATCCTTACATCGGCCCCTTTCAAGAAATAGGAAATGGTTTTGGTCCAGTGCACGGAGGGCCACTGATACTAAAAATAGCAATAGCAGAACGGCTTTTTTTCAACTAATAGATGGAATGTCATCAAACTTGTTCTGTAGCATCCTTGCATATGGTTCCGGTACAGTGAACACAAGGGTCCCTGTTACTAAAAATAGAAAAAAGCCTTCTAGCAGTTTCTTCTCATGAACCAGTGGATGGAATGTCACCAAAATTGTTCAGTAGTCTCCTTGAATTATCCCCTTCAAAAAAGACAGGAAATGGTTAATATGGTCCATTGCACAAGGAGGCTACAGTGTTACTAAAAATAGAAAAACCTTTAAATGGCTTCTCATTAACCAATGTATGGATGTAGCATCCTTGTGTTGTCCTCTTCTAAAAACAGGAAATTGTTCCGGTCCAGTGCACAAAAGAGGCCCCCTTTACTCAAATAAGAAAACTCTTTAAATAAACATGTATTTCTATGTACTACATAACAGTAATTTAGAATTATGAAGTACTACAGTACTAACTAGGAGTAAAGAATAGTATTGTACTAATCAAAAGTACAGAGTACTGCAGAACTTATCAGAAGTACAGAGTACTGCAGAACTTATCAGAAGTACAGAGTACTGCAGAACTTATCAGAAGTACAGGCTACTGCAGAACTTATCAGAAGTACAGGTTACTGCAGAACTTATCAGAAGTACAGAGTACTGCAGAACATATCAGATGCAGAACTTATCAGAAGTACAGAGTACTGCAGAACTTATCAGAAGTACAGGCTACTGCAGAACTTATCAGAAGTACAGGCTACTGCAGAACTTATCAGAAGTACAGGTTACTGCAGAACTTATCAGAAGTACAGAGTACTGCAGAACATATCAGATGCAGAACTTATCAGAAGTACAGAGTACTGCAGAACTTACCAGAAGTACAGAGTACTGCAGAACTTATCAGAAGTACAGAGTACTGCAGAACTTATCAGAAGTACAGGGTACTACAGTACTTCACAGCACTACAGTTTTGCATTCTACACTCCATAGTAGATTGCATAAATTTGTGTTAAAGCAAATTATATAACATGTTACCATATTAACAGAAAAACATGTGCGATCAGTTATACATCGGATGACCAACAAAGCTGTCCACTAAATATGTTAGTTTTCAATCGTCAAAGAAAGGCACTGTTACTCTCATGAACGTTACTCATTTCTTGAAGACGGTTAGATGAACATTAATTTATGCGTAAGATAGAAGCACATTTCACAGATGAGACATGATACGATGTTACGATACCTCCTTCTTTGTAATATCAAGTCTGGTTATACTTTGATGATGGTATATTGAGATTTTACAGCTAGTGATGTTAATAGGAGAAGACTGGTACCGTAAAATCGGAAAATCTGGGTACAGGTACCTAAATCATTACATGGTTTTTGTTTTTTATAAAATTTCCTTTATTTCTTGGTGAAAAAGAATTCTTGTTTATTTATTTATTTCCAGTACTTTTAATATTTTATAAGGTGTCCTATGCAGTAAAAAGTTTGATGTAGAACTTACACCACTTTGGCATTTGATAAAAATCTACAGATGCTAGAGAATGCTCTATAAAAGTGAAAGAATTATTAAACATTTTTGACACATATTTAGATTTGGAATCAACAGTTTAACATTTGAAAGGTCTGGCCGAGCCATTACACCTGAGTTTATTATGACATGTTGAAATAACATATGCATTTATTTATTGCATTCTACAGTTTGATATTTAGAAAATATCATTTCAGATGTCAGACACTCTGCTATTTGATTGCCCCGAGTGTTCTGATGGGAAACAGGGACCTAAAATTCCACATTACATATAGCTGAATTTATTTAACAGTATGAAATACGGCTGTTGAAAGTTAGTAACTATGTGATTTTTCACGGCCCCTTCTTTACCCCAATTCCCCAACAACATTAAGGCCAGGACACACAGAGAACACTAAAGTATAGTTACAATTGTCAAAATATTCCCTTTTCTTCAACATGACACAATTTGAACAAAGGGGGATAACTCCATAGGTGCCATAAATAATACAAGAATGGAAGACTTTAAAACAATGGAAAGTGTCCAGACAAATCAAGAAATTATGGTATAACGCTCTCATTGACTGAACACAAAGAAGACCATTTCTTAGTAATATTACCTCCCTTTAAAAACTCTTCAGCAAATTTATCTCCCTTTATCAACCCTTCAGCAAGTTTACAAGACACAGAAAAGGATTTAAATGCAAACTGTATTATGACAGTGCTTATCACATTTTAAAGCACTACGCCCCATCCCTCTGGGGGAGACACATGTGTTTAACAAACCTCTCCCATTTGTTTAAAGGGTTAGTTGCAAGACATGTTCTGTTGATTTACATCATTATAGCTCTTGAGACACCACCCATTACAGTAAGATGTGGTTTTACCCCCTTGCCCACACTCCTTGTAAACACATATACATATAGAAAAAAAACTTTTGGTTTGTATATATCAATTAGATAGTGTAAGATATATTGATTACATGTGTTTTACTTAGTTTTTTGGGTACTAGAGTATGGGAAGGGGGTCCTATCACCCCATTTTGTACCTGTGGGCCAATAGCCATGCAAATTATTACCTTCAAAAAGAATGAAGAAAATGTAATGAACGAGACTTTAGATTGGTATTATTGGGGGGGGGGGATATTAAGGGGAAAGATGGATAAATCGAACATTGGTTTTTAAATGAGGTACTTCTGACATGAAAATGTAGACACAGCAATTTTTTTGGAAAAGCAAGAGTGTGTGTACTGAGCTGCATTCGTTCATAGAGGGCAACTAATATACGCTGGTAAAAAAGAAAAAGCGCTTTCACGTTTCATTTGCAATCTACACCTAGGAAAAGGATATTGATTGCTTTTTCCACTAACACAACCTTTACATTATAAAACGAAACGAGTCGACTGAATATTCTTTTATGGCATTTTTAGACATATATGATATTGTCTTATTTAATTTTTCCCATTTGTAAAAAGTCTACCTCCGTGGTGCAAGGATAAAGCCGATAGCTAAACACTTTGTGTCGTGTACTTTTAAAACCATGAGTTCAATCCCATCAACACCCATATTTTTTAAACTTTTTTCTGCTGTTTTAATAATCATTTTTAATTTTTTAAGAATATTTTACGGCAAATAATCATAAAAATCTTCATTCATGTCAAATTAATAAGGATAATGGAATGAAAAATTGAGACATACCGAGGAACGGTCTATAGAGCATTCCTGGACATACGTATAAATAATATTGATAACAGTAAAAGTTTTGATACTACAGGTCAGTCAGTAGATGTGGTGTCGTGTCAGGTTTTGCTTGTTCAACCAGAATTGGTTCCCTCGAGTTCTTTTGGGGCCATGCCTTAATATAAATTATCACCAATTTCCAAAATATTTACATGGGATTTTTGTTTGTTGGCCCGCTGTGATACTTTGTATCACAGTTTTTCTTGTAATATATTCCTATCAACTTGCTTACAGATAGTTACATGTTTGTATTAAGGTTGATTAACGTTGCACTTTTTTCTCCTAGCCTTGAGCCTGGTGACAGATTCGTTGCATATTGTTGTAAATGAATTGGTCTGACATTTCACAGATTGTTCATAGTAAAACTTGCCACATTTTTTTGCCATACCACAATCTGTGGAAGCCAGTACCATATTTATTCTAACAGATACACCTGTAAATATTTTTTTCCTGCGTACACATCAACATCTGTGAATTCTTTTTTTCCTGTGTACACATTTGAACACCCATGAATTTTTGTTTTTCCTGCGAACACACTTGATCTTACTGATATTTCTTAACTGAGGTCCAAATTTGTAGACTATAATTGAACTGAACTACCTTGCTGTCTACAACTTTTATGATTTTCAGTAACCAAAAAGTTTGTAAATTCATATAAAGTGCCATTTTACAATACTGTTCAAATAAAAAGCTGGAGTTTGGAAAAACCCATTTAAGCATTTTTAGAAATACACTGTTCTGATTAACTTTTTAGTTGCAACGGTCAGTACAGTATTTAAGATCCAAGACTACACGAGTCCTCATGTGCAATGCAGTGAACCAGAACCGGAAGCTTTGTGAAGAAGCTGCTAGCTGTAAGTGTAGGAGAGACCTTTTACAACTGCCACTCTGTTACGGATAGGGGTCCTGTAAGTATACGGTACGTTTCTATTTGTCAGTTGTTTGTTGGCTGGAGTAGAAACACGTGAACTACTTCAACCGCCATGAAACTTTTCAAACTGACTAATCAGAACTGAGTTTTTAAAAAAGAAACTTTTTAGAATCTTGAAGCATCTGTCTATGTAATTAATAAATTAAGGAATTGTAGCAGGCATCAATAGGTCAGTGGTTACAGCATTTGCCTCATGAACGTTTGGTCATTGGTTTAAATCCATCTGGGTGCAGTAGGGTTTTTTTGGGGGCATAGGCAGTGATGCAACATGTGCTTCATTGATGGGTAGCGGCTATAAAAAAACACGCCACTATAGAGCGAGCGTGATGACATCAAGAATGAGGCTGTGACAATAACCCACTGAATCTTTTTTGTAAAATCAAACTAAATTTAAGTCATAATTATAAACTAGGATTTGTATGTAAACTTTGTGATAGAATACAATAAATAAATAAATAAATAGCGCATCATTGAATACTAAAGGTTTTTTACCATCGTATTCATTTATTTTTTTTTTTGCATCATATTCAGCAAAACTTGTGTGTGTGTGAGTACTATATTCAGTACAGTTGTTACAATATGGTGACAATTTGCAATTTTCGCCCGTGGATGTTTGATCGACTGTTAGATGATTAGGGGATAATACAGCAACAAATTTCACATACACAGATACATATCTGATTCGGCATATTTTTATTAACTTAATATTACATTTATCTCACGTAAATAAGGCCGTAGCGATTGCATACGTAGTTTCTTAACCCACTTTAAAAGTGTTTTCTACAATGTCCTAAAATTCCATAACTCTTTCAATTTGATTAACTTGATTGAAATAATTCTGAAGTGCAAATTTATTGTTTGACACAATTTGAATATTCATGATTACTTTGATTAAATTTTGTTCTAATAATGTGAGTTTCAGATAGCATGAAAAGTGACTGATAATAAAAGTCATTATCTGTTTTAAATTAAATGGTGTGGAGGCGTGCAATCCTTATTTGCCGTGTGGCGCCTTTTAAAATAATGCATTTTTCGACACATAACAAAATACGCATAGCATTTTGAATGTTTCAAACACTAGAAACATTACTTTTCTTTGTTGAAATTATATTTTTCAGCACACGATTTGATACAAAGCAAAACAACTGCGAAGCGAAGGTCATTTCAAACCTTTTTGATCCGGCCTTTTTGGCGAACGTCTTGAAAACAGAGTAATTGCTAACAAACGGTGGAAAAATTTTACAGTATATAGAATGAAAAATAAAAAAGCCACACCATATCTAGTATTTCATTGTCAACATTTGTTGAGATTATAGCTTTGTTTTACGCTTCTGCCGCTTCTATTTCTAGATTCAAGATGGCGGCGGGGGGGGGGGGGGGGGGGGGGGTTCCCGGGGGGTTTTTTTTTTTTTTTTTTTTACAGCTCCGTGTAATATTATTGCTCCAATTAAATATAGAATTTTATAAATTTTAGTTTAAAAGAAAAGTCAGCAATTGTTGAACAATGTAAAAATATTGTATATATGAATATTTTTCAACTGAAGCTACATTTAGATTACATCTCTCATTATCTAAAGTGACTTTGATTTATATACAACTTTACTGCTGTGGAAGCCGTCAATGCATGTACATGTCTGGACACAGATTATTGGTCCACAAATTTAAGATCACAACATAGTTAATCCTATATTACGTTTTTCTATTAAGTAATGAAATCCGTAACGAGTTTATTTTTTGTTGTTGTATAATAGTATAGCGCCTGTTACAGCCTTATTTTGGGGACATTGAGTTTACTTTTCTCCTGTCACTTTACTTTCAGACGGGATGGTTGTGAAATCAAGATGAAGAGCTGATACAGAAAAAGCACTGAAACATGTTAATGTGATTCCAACCCGATACCTTATACGCACAGGACTCGCACCAGTCGTAAGAATCTATTAAAATGCTAAATGCTAGTAAAAAATTATCTATATCAGTAAGGAATATGTATATGTAAGAATATTTCTAAATATTACTTTATTCAAAGGTACAGTAAACTCTGTATATAATGAACCTTTTGGGACCATTTAAATTTGTTCCTAAGATTTCTGGTATTTCAATATACCCAGATGTCGCTATATACAGAGTTTACTGTAATATTCCCTGTTAACTCTTACCCTGCTGGAGGCAAGTGATTCTACTTTTACTCAAGTGCAGACCATGATCAGCCTGCATATCCATTGAATCTGGTCATGATCTTCACTGTTCACTGTACACAGTAAACTGTAAAATTCCATTAAGTACCCCTTGGCCCCTTGGAACCACTAATGGTACTGTCCAAATAAAAAGATGGACAAATCCATTTAGGAAATGTAGAAGTGTCAGCACTCACTTTTGCACTATGACAACAAAGTTTAAACTAAAAGGTTGTTTTGTAGTCCATTGTGTTATGACCAAAATCTAAGTTGAGAACCAAGTCCATTGGTGATATGTTTGATTGTGTACAATGTCTTAGGAGTAATTTATATAAGATTGGGAAAAGTTTCTATGCCATTTGGTATAAACTAAGAACCAAGTTATAAAATACTTCGGCCTTGTTAAGCCGTAAGAGAAAGGAAAAAAGTTATGTGATTTAGTCAGGAGTTTTATATGTTGATGTTAAACATCATCTGTTGTCCAGGGTATTTTACGAAAGTCACAGCACGTACCGTGTATAAAAGTTGTACTTTCTGCGTTTGTGTGAAAAGATAATGCTAGTTCTCCAGTGGTGTTAATATCTTTTAGAACCTTTTAGGATGGTTTGGAAAATAACTTTTATTTTAAGTACTTAGTATACGTGCATATTTCGGCGGACAATACATGTAGTTAGGGCTATTTGTGTGAAATTGTGAATCCGTGCAAAAGTGAATTAAACGCTACCTTTGAAACAGATCAGATAAGTTGATTTTAAACTGAACTTGCGATATAGTAATTTATATGATAATAAAATTATGGAAATTAATTCGTGTAAGTGTTTATAAGATAGATAATCACCAGCTCTAATACCGTCTTCATTACGCTATTGATACAGACTGACGCTTTAGAACTTTTTAAAACGTTTCTGCCCAGGAATTAATTTGTAGATAACAAAGGATTATCTGGATTAAGGAAAGGAGGATTAAGGAAGGGATTTAGAATTAGCCTTGTGTTTTTAGTATGAATAATTTGTAGTTAAACTGGCCAGAGAATTAATAGTTTGAGCTTAAAGTAGTGTATTAAACTTGTTAAAGACATATGGAATACCCCTGTTAGTCGCAATAGGTAAATCTGGCAAAGTGTTTATAACATTGTTAGTGGATGGATATAAATAGTGCTGTGTGATATAAATATATAAAGTCTGTCCACTGATATTTTTCTTTGCTGTTAGTGACTTTGTTGTGAACATATGGATATGGAATACTGCTATTTTTAGTGAAAATTGACTTAGGATGTTTATATAAATTTGGAGGTAATAAGAAAACAGACTGACTTTATTTCTTTATAATTTATTGAAAATTTATCAAACAAACAAAAAAGCAAACGAATAAACTAAAAAGCAAGCAAATAACAGCAGAGAAACAAAAATAGCAAACATGGAAATAGAAAAAAAGATGTGTGCAGAAGAGCAGGATATTTGTTTTCCAGAAATACCATCTGACCTTGAACCTCATATAACATCATCTGACCTTGACCTGTGTTCAAATTTTGTTGAAGGTCAAGATGTTGCCATAGAAACCAAGGGAGATAATTACCTGGAGGAAAGTCTGGAAACAGAACAGTCTGTACAAGCACTTTTGGATCAAGAAAAAGGTAACCATGTGGTAACAGTTCTAATGAAAATTTTAAAAGTAAAAAATTATTAAGATATGTGTTGTATTCTAGGTAAATTAGCAATCACAAACTCCTGTAGCATTAACAAGTCTTTTAATATGAAGAAATTTAATATTTTAAGTGGAAAATACAGAGTTGTATCAACAAAAGGGAGGTAATTCGAGATGCTACATTCTGACAATTTGGAAAACTTCTAGTTAGATTTTCAATGGATATTTGAAAAAAAGTATTAACTATTTCTGTAGGAAAGAAAAAGGTGTATATGTATGATCAAAGACCATTTAAAAATTTAATCCCAGGATTGAAATTGAAAATAAATTTACTCATTGGATAATAATAGAATCCATGTTCAGCTCTGAAAACTTAAATTTTTTTTTTTTTTTTAGGGGGTTGACTTTCTTAAAAGAATCACCCATGGAAAACCTTCCAAGAGACAAAACTGTGCTGTACATGGACTTACCAAAAAAGCAAAGGTAGGAATTTTTTACAAGTAAATGTCATTTACCGGTGAAACACTTTGGAAAATTAGAGCTACTGAAATTTTGCTACTTAGATTTAAAGATTAAAAACCCAGAAATAAGACCCCGGGAAATCTTACAAAGGCAAGAACTATTGAAAGCATATCACCAAATCTCATAAGTTTCAGCTAATAAATTCAAGAATAACATGTACTAATTTGTTGCAAAATAAGCATGTTGTAACTACACTTTAAACCTTCACTAATAGTTTTAAAAGTTTTGGGCTGGAAAGAGATTTATTATTGAAGGTCCCTATTTTGGCAAATTTAACAAATATAATGTGTTCTTCTGCATGTTCAAGCAGTTGTTCATAATTTTACGTACATTTAGCCCGTTTTAAAGGTTTTGATAAATTAATCTGCTACTGGTCATGATAGGGTTACCCCTTTAAAAGCCCGTCTTTATGAACAAGAATCTATTGAAGAGGAATAGTGCAGTGTTTTTCTCCCTACCTGTCTTTATTTTCAAGTTGGTATTTTTATAGAGGTGATCTTTAAAGAGACACTTCCTAATACTGCTGTCAGATTAAATAACTAAACAGTATAAATATTATATAGATTTATTACAGAAGGCCTCTATTTTGATTATTTGTACTAAAATGAGGCATTTTTTTCAATATTTTATGTTGTTCTTTAAATTGTATTTATTTATCATTTTACATTCATTGTACACATTACTTATGTTTGGAGAATATAATCTGCTAGATGTAGGGAGTGCCCCTTTAACACAAATTTGACAGTTGATAACAAAACAGTGGAGGTCATGATCAGACTTATGGTAAATGCAGGCTGATCATGATCTGCACTGATCCTTACAATTAAAATATTTGGTTTAGCATTGAAAGTTATTGACTGAAAATATAACATTGGATGAACTTCAACTTTGGCGATAAATATGGAAATATTATAGTTCTATTTAGGAAATGAAAATTTGTCACGACTTTTGTGTCTTTTGATAAAAAGTTCACAACTGTCAAAGATAACATAGACAATACTGTGGATAGTGCGCAGGCCTTTAGTTGTGAGGTATGGGCTTATCAGTTCGTTTGATGTAAAATGATGTAATATTTTGTTTAAACTATAACAAGATGGTCAGCTGTCATTATAGTCTAAAACAAATTTTGTGATTACAACGTAGTGGTCAGCTGTTCTCTGTGGTTTGATGTGCCTAAAGGTGATCATGATAGCTTCAACATTTGCAAAGGTCAAGGTCAAATTTAATTTATACTGATATATTTAATCTTGATTGGAAAACAAATTCTTACAACTTGAGACTTACTCCAGATGGAATTAACCTCAAACAGAGAGAGTCAATGTGGAATTATCTGTGTCTTGCCTAAGGACACTACCACTACTTAGGCACTGGTGGGGATTGAACCCAGGACCCTCTGATCCAGAGGCGAATGTGCTACCTCTGCACCAAGACTGCTCTATAGGTCAAATTTAAGCTTCAGATGTCTGTTAAGCCAGTTTTACTTTTAATTTATCTAATCTAATTATTCTCAATTGTAAAACAAATTCTTACAACTTAGATCAGTTGCTCTGAAGACTCACACGAGATAGAATCAACCTCGAAGAGTGAGGGGTATTATGTGTAGTTAATGTGTCTTGCCCAAGGACACTGTTACAGTGGCACAGGATGGGATGGAACGCATGACCCTCAGATCCTAAGGTGAACGCTCTACCACTGTGCCATGGCACCGACAGTTTTATTGACTGTACTCCATGATAGGTTAGAAGAGGGCCAGACTCCCCTTAGCCCTTACAATGAGGGTGGGAGTCTGGTCAGTCAAATTTCGTCTGCGACTTCCCTTAGCCTTAAACCTGCTGTTGGCAAACAATTTTGCCCTTTGGGCCCAGTGCAGATTATGATCAGACTGGAAAATACACTGTTAATGTTTTCTTTATTTATAGAAACTAAACCTCCCATATATTATACAATTTTAAACATATTCTCTACAGCTGGTAATAATATATAACTTTAAAAGAACAGTGTATGGGCAGCTGTCTAATATCATAGCCACAGATTAGATTTATTAAATTAATTAGTCTGTTGTGTATGGTTTTTATGTCTAAATTATGTCTATTATTATTTTGGAATTGATAACATTAGGACATTTGCCTCTTTAAATACATTGATGGATTTATATGGTTTTCCCTGTAAATTTTAATTTCTTTGTATGAAATTTTTAATGCCTTAACATGTGTTTTCTTCATAATACTGATAACTTCTGGTATACAGTGACTCTGTGTATAATTTAATAAACTGATTTAATTAAATTTAATTAAATTTGATTAAATTTTGATTTTTGGTTCTTTTATAGGAATAAAGTATTTATTTTGTGTGTTGCGCTTTAAATGCAAAATAATTTCTCGCAATGTACATTTATTTTCTCTCGAGTCTCTCTTGATGAACACAGAGAGAGGACAGACGGGAAGATAGATAAGACAGACGGACAGAAATTGGCAGTTATGTGTCTATTCTTTTGTCCTCTCTATTGTTCTTTCCACATAAGCCATAAGATAGTCACATCACAATAACGGAATGATTGATATCAAAGAGAATTTACTGTTACCTATTGGTACCATAGCCACTTAAACCCAACTTTTTGGGTGGGGACAGACTGACAGACAGGGAGTGACAAATTGTGGACAGAAAGAGAGCAAGCAATTTTACAGGTACCCATTTACAGGTGGGTGGACTGATCGAGGCACTTGCAGCATTAGTTTTTTGCTCAAGGCAACACTAAATCAAATGGCCTGTCTTGGATCGATCCTAGGTCTCTGGGTTGCAGAGCCAACCCCATAACCACTTCTTTGAAAAACATTTCAACTTTTCTGTAGCTAATCCAACACAGTCAAATCATTTGAAACAAATGGAAAAATCATTTGAATTTTTTTTTTTTTGGAAAAATCATTTTAAAAAAAAGTTGGAAAAATCATTTGAAAAAAATAATTGGAAAAATGATTTGAAACAAATGGAAAATCATTTGAAACAAATGTAAAAATCATTTGATTCAAATGGAAGATCATTTGGAAAAAAAATAATGGTAAAATCATTTGAAAAAATAATTTAAAAAAATGGAAAAATCATTTGCAAAATAATAATAAAAAAATGGAAAAATCATTTGAAAAAAAGACTTGAAAAGAAAACTTTTTCCCTTGGATAAATTGGAAAATCGTTTCAAACTCACTTTTTACTAAATTGATGTCACTTTGAAAGGAAACGGAAATCTGACATTATGTATGATTAGCATGAAACTGTCTCGTGCAAAAACCTAAACTAACCCTGACTATCCTGAAATTCTGAAATGGACTTGTCCTTTTTTCAATTTGGATAGTACCATTAATGGTTCAAAGGGGTGTTCAATGAAAATTGTTCTGGCTGAATAGTGCACAGTGTAGATCATGATCAATCAGCATATATATGTCGCCTGGTCATGATCTACACTTGTCAGAAAGGCAGAATAAATTACTGCCAGCAGGTTTAGAGTTAATCTCAATTATCCAGTCCCTTAGTGTTCATAATTTTCTAGCTGAGTAAAATACGGATGTCCCATTTTCTGATGAACTATACACACTTGCATGTTTTTCCTAAAAAGCAGCTCCCTCCCTGCACTCCGCTGATGGTTTATACGCCTCGCTTTGTGCTAGCAAAAATCTGATGCAGAGATCTCTGCAATATATATATACCACTAGATCCTGCAATTATACTCGTAGTGCAATGCCGTCATGGGATATAGTTAATGACGTTACAGTGTCATGTGAAAATTTAGAGCTAAGTAGTTAATGATGGGGTTGACTGATAGGGATGACAATGATTCTCACATAATTATGTAGAATTACAGTAAATTATACCCTACCTTTCTCTTGGGAACTGAAGTGGGAGCACAGTATCTAGTTTGAGCTTCCTCATCTCGGAAGAGTTGCATGAAAATAGAAATAAAAATACTTTGAATGTAGGGAACTTTGACTGTTTTATTGCTCTACAAGGGTACTATCTATCTAGAAGGAATCAATTTAATCCCCCCACCCCCTGCCAGAAAAAACAACCCTGGAATTACCACATAGTCATTATTTTTAGGGACATTAATTGCAATTTGTAGATTTTGTCATAATTTGCAACAAATTGTCACATATTTGACAAGTTTGGCACATTTTTCAAAACATGTTTTTCAGAATCGTCTATTGTAGGTTTGTAACTGAATAACTGCCTTAAATATATATTACAAAAATCGTGACATGTACCATATATTTTGCTATATTTAATAATTATTGCACTAAAAATGTTGATATTTAAAAATCAAAGCGCTGAATGCACTGAAAATGTTCAGTCTGAAACATAGATTATGGTAAGGATTGGTACTTAGGAGAGGAATGTTGAACACATGTTTTGCAATATATCTGCTAGTTTTCAGTGGAACATCTGACCACTTGATGTAACAGCATATTGAGCAATGTTACGGTCGGTGAAATTCCTCTTAGGTCAAGTGGTTAGAAAAGCTGAAACTTCTCAACTCTTGAGAGTCTTGAGATCGAGCCCCGCTACTGACCACGTCTCTTTATGTGAGAAAGTTTGCAGTTTTTTAAGAAGATAATACTTATAGTACTGGTCCTTACCAGGAATTATCGTAAGATTAACTGTCCGCCTGTAAATAAACGTACATGTAACTGATATGTATTTCCTTTCACGTAGATCTTTTTTCTAGACTAAGAGACAAAGTCGGAAAAACATAGAGCTGAGCCTGCATGGCTACACCGCATTTCCAGAAACATTAACACAACACATTTAAAGACATGAAAGTAAGATGATGATTCTAGATAAACATAATTTACGAAATAAAAAACAACTTTCTTTTGGGTTCCATTCATAACAAAGTTCCGCCGTACTCCAGCCGGGAAACCGAACATTCCTATCTAGCCTGTTCACGATAAAACAGTCGTATGGACATGTAACATATGAATACACAATAAAACACAACATAAAACAGAAACTGCTTACACATTGATGGGCGACCAGTATCGATCAAGACCAGCCTGCTTGCATGGTCGCAAAGTCCATTATGTTGGTTTTCCCGTGACGCGGCTCAATTTTTAACATTTTATTACATTGAACCATGCAAAACACACGAATAGTAGGTATTTCAAAATGAATGAATCACAGTACATTATTGTAAATAATCATAGTAATCAATCAATAATTTCATTCAATAGGAAACCTATCTATTGAAACACTGTTGAAAAGGTGGTTTAAGACGAAACTATTTTGCTTCTAGCTTGCTAACAAAATCTTTATCCTGCATTTTAACAGTCTATTTCGCATGTTGAACTATATTAACAAATGCACACCACTGTGCTTCCCTGAATATGGCAGTTAAAGGGTATATTTCACAATTATCGCTAATAGCGACAGCAACTGAAAAACTGACTCTTTTCTACATAAATTCTATAGTTACATAACAATCATCTATAAACTCCCAACTGCGTAGTATCTTCGTGACTTCGCGACTTTTGATTTTGGAGTGAAAACATATCGTAACCGCGTAACCAGAATGACATTCCGTCTGTTATCAGAACCTACATTTTCATTTAATACATTTTCATTTAATAACCGATGAAATGGCGTTTATAAATGCAATGTAGGTAAAGTATTGCCAGTATAAATGGGTCACGTTCAGCGCGTTTGATCAGCTGCTTATTAAAGAAGTGCATGTCTAAACTGCGTAGTAAGAAACAGACCACTCAAGTGCCATAATGCTTTATCTGCCGAACGTTTAAGAAGTACTTACAACCTATGTACATTAACTTAGAAAAATTGACTAAATTCTTTTTTATGATAAATTGTCGCATATTTTTCTTTTCTTTGAAACAATTTAAATCTTTGCAATCATACCAACACCAAAACTGTTGATTACTTATGTTACTTTCTATAAATATGAGATGTGATCAATCTGAAGGACTATTTAGAAATGAGGGGTAGTTTGGTTTTAAAAGTAGAAACTGCTCTTCTCAGAAACCGGGTACAATAAATGTGAGGATTTGAAAAACCAGAACAACAGGAATTTAATGTTATAACATTTTCAATTTTCGACATACTAGTAAGGATAAGTTAGCGAAAAATTAAGAAATAACAAACAACAACGAAAAAAACCAACAAAGTAACTTAGTTACTGCATATGACATATTAACTGAAAGTTGTAAGAGTTGTCTCTCTTTGTTGTAACAAAGAGTAACATCGGGTGCATTTTTCGTTGAGTATGTTGTATAAACTGATATCCAGCTCAACAATATACTTTACCATTTCATGTATACTTAATTTATTGGGTCTAAAATAATGTCTGTTTCCTGTAACATACTGAAAAAAAGATGGGTCGGTAGGTAAGTTTTTATTTTAATGTGAACTTGTGATTTGATGGGTACACATAACAGTATTCAGCTCTTACTACTATTGTCTTTGATGTAAATATTTATAGTAGTAATCAATAAAACTGTTTTTTTGAACACAGACAAATCCAAATTCCATGAAAATAGAAATTTTCTTCATGCTAAATTCTTTCAGGATCATAAAAAAAATGGGGTTGGGGGTAAAAAAGGAGGGTCTGTAGGGCTACAGGAAATATACTTTTTTAAGGGGGGAGTGGGCCTTATTTTCATTGTGTAGCTTCTAAATGTAGATTCAAGTTTGTTGCGTTCGTTGAGTTCTGTAAGACAAACATAATCCATGAATGGAAATTATGATTGGGTAAAATTTAGCAGGTGGGAGAATGCCTAATTGAAAATAATAGCTATCATTTTCCAGTTGAATATGCACATTATTTCTTTGTACATTATCTAAGTTAAATGCTCCATTTAATTTTGTATCCCGGTCTGAAGTAAGGAAACAGTAGGAGGCCTGTGTGGTAGCGGTGCTTGAACCCATTGCATTCATTACAGTGATTTCATGTGAGCAACTCTTACCACTCAGCCACAGAGGGAGTCAGTACCCTGCCACTGCTAGCAGTGCAGATCATGATCAGTCTGTATATTGATGCAGTCTGATCATGAACAATAGCGTTTGGTATTTAGTCAATAAATATTTGTTGCACCCCTTGAATAATTCATGGAACTGTCCAAATTGAAAGATTAGCACGTTCGTTTTAATAATTGTTGGGGTCTATTGTCTATGATGTCTGGAAATGCATGAATCCCTGTGACTTCAAATTATGACAAACTGCAACAAGATTTCAGGTCTTTGGCATTTTTGAAGTAATGAGATACAAGCTGCAATCAAAAAGACTACCACAAAATTATGTTGTGTTAAACTCTTATGCCAGATGGATGTGGGTAGGGGGGATACAATTTTAAGCTCACCTGAGCAATAACAACACTTATTTCATCCCATATACAAATACAAGGGAATTTTGTGCAATAAACGCTAATATCATAGCTATTATAATAGTGACTGAAAATTCTTAAAAACATCTTAATTCATTGGTGTAAACTCTTTCTGTTTTCTGAAAAATGCATAACCTGGCATTTTTTGCACTTTTAACTAGGCCCGCACTAGGCCTGCAGAATAAACTAGTCCCAAATTCACATCTTGCTCAAGATGAGCTATTGTGACCGGTCAATGTGACGTCGTTGGTGGTGCATTCACAATTGCTTGTTAACACTTAAGAGGCCACATTTTTAGCCAATCTTCATGAAACTTGGTCAGAATGTATGTCTGCATGAACTCTTGGACTAATTTGAATCTGGGTCATGTGGGTTCAAAAACTTAGGTCATCCTGGTCAAATCATAGAAAACCTTATAATAAAATTTAAACCCCATTTTGGACACGATCTAGAGTGACACTATAATATTGGGACAATGCACAAGGTCAGATCATCAAAAATTGTGATCTATAGAGGCCACATGTTTCAGTCATCTTGAAAATTGGTCAGTATATTCTATGGCCCGCATGTTCAAGACTGGGTTATGTGGGGTAAAAAATTAGGTCACCCTGGCCAAATCACAAAAAAGCCCAGTGAACTCATACACTTTAATGGTCACTTGGTTACTTTTCAATATTTTCCAGTTATGCTTTTTTTCAGAGCCAAGCTTATCATTGATTTTGACTGGCACTAGATGTATTGAAATCATGTATACAGCATTTACTGAAAAAATAACCTGGACCAAATTCATTTCAAGTCAGTTGTGTAAACAACAGAGTTATTGCCCCAGTAATTGAAACCGAAAGAATTTTTTTACCTGCCCAATTTGTTCTTATCTGTGCATTATTTGATTAAAAAAACCAATTAAGCCATAAAGATATCATGTGCAATTAAGTTTATGTTATAGGAAAAAACTTTTGAAGGAGTTATGGCCCCTTTTAAGTTACAGACCATAACTTATGATGGAGAATTTTCATTCCCTAATTCATCAGAATTTAAAATTTGTTTAAAGAAAGGCAAGGAATGCAAATTTGATTACTGAAGGAAAAAAAAGTTTCAATTAAAAGTAAAAAAATGATTTAAATCAAAAATGATTAGAAAATTTTCCCTGAAACAAAATGAAACATTTTAGTCACTTGATCATTGTTTATAGACGTTTGTAATTGCTTTAACCTGATATATTTGTTTTATAATTATTTCTGCGCAGGAAGTTGATTAGTTGAGTGCCGCAATCATTTGTTCCGTCATTAGGAAGTTCCGTTTAAGGAAGAATTATATTTTCATCGCAGCTTTACATATTAGGGCGTTTATTCGCAAAATGATTGACAGTTAATTAGATATATAAATCATAGAGATGATATTAAAATTGAAGCAAACTAGCATTATTTACACCCGTCTCACAAGATACTTGCAGGTGATCGGGGAAAATATTGCATGTTAAGTTTGCTATAAATCCACGGCATATTGCAAAAAACCTGATTAACTCAAAGTTTTACGACTGTTATAAATATTCCCCATCAGTTATATGATTGTTATCGCAAATTAGAAAATTTTCTTCACTAATTCAACGATTAAGAAGGCCAATCATTGTGCCAGGACAGCCGTATTTCTTGCCACGAAAGCCAATATGTGAAGCCTTTCTCGCTGATTGAAAAGGTCCAAAATACGAAAAACAGTGTTAATTTCGAGGAAATTAGTTGGAGCATTATTAATGCAACGAGAATCCGCCCAATTTCCTGTTTTACATTCACGTAAATGCGAGAACTTTTTTATAATCACATTATTGAGTGGTAAGAAGCCTTGTTTAGGTATTTATTGATATATTGTTATTAAAGAATTTGGAATCTATTACACGGGGATATTACTGTTTTCTTAGAAGAAGGAAAATAGTCCATGAATGTATATGTTGGGGCAATTTTTTTTAGGAACTTGAAAAATTTTCTGTTAGATTTTGTTTTAGGTGAAAGTTTCATATTTCATGGATAATGAGTTAGTATCTGTTTTTTCTTTTCAAAGATTTTCTTCAAAACTGCCGTTCCACTCGTGTTTGGTTGAGAAGTCTGATGCTCTATCCAAACATCAGGATACCTCAAACAATAAAACTGAACTTAAAATTCTAATGTGTTTTGTTTGTAGGAGATTAACGCCCATTCCAACCATATTTGAGTCACTTTTATAGACGGGCATTTTGCCTAACCATCGTTCCTGGGGAGTACCAGTATAACAATCGTATCTTTCCTAAGAAACTGCCGACTTTCTCAAATAAAGAGACATAGTTGGTAGCTAGTCAGCGACTGTAACTGCTCATCTATGGAGGCAGACTTTTCTATTATACATGAAACAAATTCCGTGGGGAGCCGAGTAATATAGGAATGACTCTGTCACCTGACCCTTCATGTCTGAGCCCATCGTATCGCAGCCCATATTACAGACTTGCAAGTATTTGATGCATTGCTTTCAAATACAGTATACATCATTTACACGATCATTGTACATTTTGTACCATTTACTTTCTCAAGGGGCATAACTTTGCTTCGGTTTAATTACATAATAATCTCCCCTCATACCCTCACTAGTTCAAATCCACATTTTTTTTGACAAAATGGCTTTCCATATAATGAGAAAGAGTTGTGTCCCCCTTTTGTGCAGTTCACAGGAGTAGACAGCCTGGCTATTTTATAACACTTGCTCTCCTTTAGTTTAAAAAATAGACTTATCCATATTTCAGTTAAAAAAAGGAAATGTCCAATTCTTTCAATTATGAGAGTATCATTCATTATTCATTGACATGCTTACTGAAAATTTCTTCACTGATCATGATCTACACTTCTATGGCAGATTCATTTCCTGCCAGCACGATAAAGGTTGACTCTTTATTTTCTCTGAGGCGAAATATATGTAATAATTCCTTGCACTCTTTATGCTCGGGGCCTATTTTTCTTAATACTAGCAGAAGATGCTGCTTTTATTCACGTAGCACATCTGAAGTACAAAAAATGAGTGGGAAAAACTTAATTGGCAATTATCATTTTAACATTTATACATCTGCACCAAGCATTTTAATTTCATTTTGCCAGAGCATAGTTTTAGAAATGATTAAATTGCCTGCAGTGCCAATGTTTTATTGCTAAACTTAATTTGTTTCAGTTTCAAAATAGCTGTCTGTCTTTAACAAAATTGTGGTTGTTTTAATAATATTTGCAAATAGTAATTTTCATTTTATTAAGGACATACATCATACATAGATCTTGCAGACAGTTCCTTTTTTGTTGGTGTCATATGTAACTATGGAAACTCGTTAAAACTTTCTTTAGTATCATCACTGTATGTTTGCTTTATATAAGCAAAAGGTGAACGTAGCTGTTTTAAACATCAATCATATTATTGATGTTAATTATAGCTGCAAGAAACCGTGAATTTGTGCCAAGGGTACTTTGTTAGGATGCTGAAACTTTAGTTAAAGGCTGCTTCAGAAAAGGCTCATTGGTCTTGGTATAATGGATCAGTAGGTCCAAAGTTTGAATCCCATTATTGAATCCACAGGTATTGACTGGGTTTAGATCTTTGCAATCTCTTCCTGTTGATGGAAAGTATTCCAGAAAGCAATGAAAGTGCGTGAATAACAAGTTTCAATATTTTTCCCCCACAGTTGATGTAAATGAAATACTTATAGCTAAATTAATAAATTAACAGTTTTAACAGTTGCAGAGGTGTTGCAATTAAAGTTGTTCTTCTGTTTTTGCAGATGAAGCGTTAGAAGATGCTGAGGAGTTTCTACAGGCAACTGATGACGGTAAGTGTTTGTACATTTTGGTGAAAGAAAATCATCCACCCAGTGGTCATTGGTATTACATTGATCTTCACCCTGCTGGTAGCAAATTATTCTGTCTTTGTGACCAGTGCAGATCATGATCAGTCTGAGTCAAATCATGATCTGCACTACTAATTGAAATTCATAGAATACATTTTTGCAATGAGACAAATGATAATGTTTGAATTAAAAGGTGGACAGTTCCATTTTAAACGTTTAGCAAGACAAAGTTTATGGTCATTCAATTTTACACTGCCTATTTTGTTATGCCCGTTGCAGGCGTTGATGTTGTCCACAAAAATTGTCTGCTCTATGAAGTTGAGCAGTTTTCATCCAATCTTGACCAAACTTGGTCAAAATGTTTGTGGGCAAGATATCTCAGTCATTTCGCTAAACAGCAAAATCGCCCCAGGCACTTCCAGATTATTGCCCTTGAATTATCCAAAATTGATGAAATTAACCTTGTCGGCTCTCTTAGTCAAACAGTTTTCATGCAGTCTTCACTAAATGTGACCAGGTTATGTTTATGGGCACATTATCCCAGCCAAGTTTTAGACCCAGCCACATAGCTGCAGTCACTCGTGGGTTATGGCCCTTTAATTGCTGAAATGTTTTTACAAATTGTGTGGCCCTTTAATTGCTAAACTTTGACAAATGATTTCTCACACAATGAATCATAACAATTTTAACAAATAAAAACTTTGATTACCACTACTCAATCTTTGTGACAGTTTGGCAGTGTTGTTTTCATAAGTGTTTCTGTACCTTAATTAAGATTATTGTACCAGATTAGGAGGAAATTGAGGTAATTCTAACCTATTACTGTGTATAGATAGCCTGAATTACCCTAATACGTTGATTATCGTAAATGTCCAAGACTCGGTAAACCCTAATTGAAAGTTGCTTCGAGAACACGGTTGGGTTGTGTCCGAAGATTGGAAAGAAGATTTTCTGCCTGATTAGAAAGAAAATGAAGTAATCCAAACCAAGTTTGAATGAAGATATTCGGAAATTGTCTTAATTTGGAATGAAATTTAAGCCCCGTGGTGGGAAACATTAATCATAAGGGTGTCCAAATGGTAAGGATCCAATCCATTGAATAAATATAATTAGGAAGTTTAATTGCTGCAGTGTGGCAAACTTGCTTGTTTTCAATTTACTTTTATTGACTCGCAGACTCTTGCGAAAATATGTATTAATCGGGAAGATTGTGTAAATTGTTGAAGACCGCTATTAGCTTGGAAGACGCTGGATCTTATCGGACTCGTAGTGTTGATTAAATTTGACAAAATGATTTGCTGAAGTGCTGAAAATTACCACAAGTTAATTATAAGGTGCGATAAATTGTGACCACGGCTCATCCCCCATTCGATTGAAACTATGTCTGTATCAGATGCATGATGGGTGTTTTTTTTTCCGAGACTGTTAGCAAAATAGTTGTAGAGGTAGCGTGTTGTACGTAAGTGTTTCAATGTGCATAGCGAGGTAAAGGTAAAGAATGGTGAGAGAATCAATAATAGTCTGATTGATGTATTGACAAGTTTTATGGTGTGCGACGAGTATACCGCAGTAGAATGTCCTAGGTTAGAGTCCTGGTTGCGTCATGAATTCTTCTCTACCTGATGCATACTGTGCCAAACTTAGATAACCTGTAGTATAAGGTATGGTTTATGGTATTGCACCTTGAGAAAACTTCATTCTGTTTATCTGACCCAGAGAATTGAGAACTAATTTTTAATTTATGAGGGGTATGTGTAGGCCAGGTGAAAGTGTATGATGAAAAATTGATAGTTAATTTGATAGCATGGCTAAGAAAAATTGTAGCTTCCCCTCCTCCTCATAAAACCTCTCACTGATTGAGGGCCATGGGTTCAAGTACGGCTACTGACCATGACTCTTTATGTGAGAAAGTTGGCAGTTTCTAAGGGAAGATACAGGTCTACAACTGATCCTTTCAAGGAATGATGGTAAGGGAAAACTGTTCACCTGTATATGACTGAAATTCTATGAAAAACAGGGGTTAAACTCAAAACCAAACCAAATCCACGTCTTGGAAGGCTCAAGTCCTAATAAAACAGCATTTTTTACATAATACAATTTTGGAGTTGTTTTTTAGCACTTTGACTGGCATCAGTCTTTTCAAACAATCAGACATGTACAATATTCCCTTCAGTTCTTTGATAGGGTTTTTGTAGCTGTTTACAACATCTAATACCTCTGAGCTGTTAAAGCAATTTTTTGTTTCATAGATTTCTCTTGGTATTGAAAATAGCCCTTATTTATAGGGATTTAAAGTTTTTAAAATGTAATGTTAGTCTCAACAGACTTTGAAAGTCTATTTAGCACTGTTTTATGTTTATTTAGGCCATCATTAAAAAAATGTTGGTTTGCGGTGCTCCGACCCACAATTTTTGGGGTGGGTAGGTAGGTAGGGAATTTTTTTTTTTTATTTTTTTTTTTACAGACGACAAAGGCAAATCTATATGACCCTCAGTCTGATGTAAGGGGCATGCATATTTTAGATAACAGCACTGAGAATTCAACGACCGAACCATTTTATTAATTTTCAGATACATGTGTACACTTTAATTCTTTCTAGGAAGTCTTTTAATAATGGGTCTCCCAGAGTCCTTGCAGGGTTTGCAGATTGGCAGTACAACACGGTGGGTCTGTAGAGCATCAACTTTGGCATTTTTTTCAAGTTTTCTACAATATTTTCATCAGTATCAATCCCCTCTGTCGTAATGTCAAATACATCAAACCATGTGTCTGTTTTTCTGAATTTCCGTATAGCATTTTTAACGACCGAAGTCACCTTTTCTTCACCAGTGCTTATAATATGTACATTAAACAGAAAATGTGATATCTTCCGTAATGGAGGCTGCCATTTTGATTTTGTATGCGTAACGAAAAAAGCCGAGAATTCCCACATGTATTATACAGTGAATAATCTAGGTTTTGATATATATATGAGTCCCTGGGACGCACATATGAAACAATGAGTCCCTTTCCAAAAAGTCAGAAAATAGAATCGGACATCCTCGCCGAATTACTTTCTTTGCGAATCGCCGCTGTAATGTGTTGTTTTTTTCTTCAAATATAATTGTTTCTAAAAGTATTGAGTTACTGAAAATATTAATTACCTTTTACGTAGATTTAAAATATTTATTTCCGTAAAAAAATCTGCTGTAATTAGTCGATGTTTATTCTCCAATTATCATTTGTCACTCGTGAATGTCGCGGTAGGTGTGAAAAATACGAGCATTCATAAAGGGTGACAAAATAACTACGTCAACTTTGAAATTTCGAGCTATGTGACACCACAGTTTGAGTAACGTTTGACAAAAGTATTTTCAATTAACTAAATTAACATTTATAAGTTCCAACTATTCTTTATTTAAAATAAACGTTATGTTTATAACAAAATCGCGGCGCTTCAAGCCGATTTTTTCTAAGAACAATTTTCTTCTACAATGTATTTACTTTAAAGAATTACCTTTGCCGAATAAAATAATTTCTACAGCGACTTCTTTTACTCATAAAGCCGCAGGTGTTACGAGATCAAAGCACGTACGCCGACGCCGAAATTCGTTTGATCCAAGCGAAGCACGTGGCATTAAAAAGACCGAATATTTTGACAGGTCTGATTATTTTGGATTATCAATTGAATTAAATTATAAAAACTAGTTTGGAATAGACAATGTATAAAATGAGTAAGTTTTATTAGGTTATGCACTATATCAAGCTATACAAATGCTCGTTGGTCGGCAAATATTTTCGAATTTGATAAATGTACAAAAGTAAAAAAATACGTGTATACAAATTTTCACGTAAAATAATTCTAATTTAATGTCCTGTTAGCTGTCTGAAACACCACTTAAAGTACCGCGATTTTACACCCGTGAAGTGCCGCGACTTTTTAACGATTTCATGCGAAAATGCTTCTAAATACTCGCAGGAAACGCAAGTTCGTGGACGATATTCTTTTATACAAACTGCCGCGAGCATATACCCAAGTCTCGCTTTTCACGTGCTTGCGTCCTAAAGGACGCACAATATTTCAAATCTTTGCGTCCTTTTCATTTTTTGTGATAGACGCAGGACGCACGGCTAGATTATTCACTGATTATAAAAAACGAAAAGGACCAAACGCGAAATTGGCCCAAAGAAACGAAATGGGACCAAATAAAAAAAAAATCAGCAGCGGTAGCGATAAAAAAGATCGGGTCGGGGCTAATTTCGGTGAGTCGGTCGGAGCACCGCAAACCAACATTTTTTTAATGATGGCCTTAGCACTGTTTTATGTCTGTTTAGAACTGTGTTATGTCTACATGTATTTAGCACTGTGTTATGTCTTTTTAGCACTGTGTTATGTCTTTTTAGCACTGTTTTATGTCTTTTTAGCATTGTTTTATGTCGATTTGGCATTGTGTTATGTCTATTTAGCACTGTGTTATGTCTATTTAGCACTGTTATATGTCTATTTAGCACTGTGTTATGTCTATATAGCACTGTTTTATGTCTGTTTAGCACTGTGTTATGTTCTTCTGAATGAATTTATAAGAGAACAGTTTATAATACTGGACATAGGCTTCTTCTGTGATAGCTGTTTGAATTTTCTTGCTCAGGGACTTTTATAAAATTCAAACCTTAGCATGTATTGTTCTCTTGCATCAATCGTCTGGCTCTAGACTGAGTTGTGGCCCTTTCAATATTTTCTTCAGAAAACTTTGACAATGCTTCTCTTTAAATACTGGATGCATTGAAAAAAATAGCTTTAAGGTTTTGATAATGTCTAACCTATATGTGTAATTATTTTATATGGATAACTTAGCCATAGAAACTCATTAATAAGTTTATCAGTTAATTGACTTTTATTGCTGATTGCTTTATTCAAACTTAATTATCAGTCATCAATTTTTATGCACTCGTTATTAACCAGGTTTTCAATTTTGAAAATCCTGGTTATTAGATTGGGGTATGGCGGGCGGATGGGCGGATGGGCGGATGGGCGGATGGGCGGATGGGCGGATGGGCGGGCGTCAAACGAAATTGTGTCCGCTCTGTAACTCTTCAACCCTTTGAAGAATTTTGATGAAACTTCAGACAAATGTTTACCACATCAAGATGACGTGCAGAACGCATGTTCCGCATGGCTGGCTCCAAGGTCAAGGTCACAGTGACATTAACATTGAAAATCCTGTCCGCTCTGTAACTCTTCAACCCTTTGAAGAATTTTGATGAAACTTCAGACAAATGTTTACCACATCAAGATGACGTGCAGAACGCATGTTCCGATGGCTGGCTCCAAGGTCAAGGTCACAGTGACATTAACATTGAAAATCCTGTCCGCTCTGTAACTCTTCAACCCTTTGAAGAATTTTGATGAAACTTCAGACAAATGTTTACCACATCAAGATGACGTGCAGAACGCATGTTCCGCATGGCTGGCTCCAAGGTCAAGGTCACAGTGACATTAACATTGAAAATCCTGTCCGCTCTGTAACTCTTCAACCCTTTGAAGAATTTTTGATGAAACTTCAGACAAATGTTTACCACATCAAGATGACGTGCAGAACGCATGTTCCGCATGGCTGGCTCCAAGGTCAAGGTCACAGTGACATTAACATTGAAAATCCTGTCCGCTCTGTAACTCTTCAACCCTTTGAAGAATTTTGATGAAACTTCAGACAAATGTTTACCACATCAAGATGACGTGCAGAACGCATGTTCCGATGGCTGGCTCCAAGGTCAAGGTCACAGTGACATTAACATTGAAAATCCTGTTTACATGATTTTAACTTGATTTGGCAGTCAAAGGTCATATCATCTTTGGAGGTAATTTAAAAAAGATATGATATATTATTTCATGTCTACTTTGTAACTTGAATCAGAACAACATTTTTGAAAACCTGGTTTCGTGGCATTGCCATGTTTCTTGTTAAGGTATAATTTGATTACAGATGTTTTTTTCCTATTGTCTCCAGATAATGAATAATTTTAGGTCAACAAAGGTTGTTGTGTTATGTTTTTTAACTGTTACTCTGTTGGCAGCAAGAGATTCTGCCTTTGTGACCAGTGCAGATCATGATCAGCCTTCGCATCCATCTCATAATGCTGTCACCTTAACAATAAATGAAGGTAGAGATTTTTCATTTCTTGCTGACATGTTAAATTTGCACTGTCTTTTGAAATAAGCTTTTAAACTGATATACCAGACCTAGTTAAAGTGCATGTAACTAAATTAGTACATCTTGAATTTGTGACATTTAGAAAATTTAGAATATACCTGTGAATGTTGTTACCCGTTACTGCCAGTCAAGTGGTTTATTCTGTCTCATGCTCACTGTTGCTCCTTTTTCTTCTCTGTTGGTATTTAAGGGCAGGACCCTTAATTTTCATTACACCTTTTTCATCCTTTTACAATTTTTCCAAGTATTTCGTTACTTTTTGAAAGCTTTTTTATAAGTAGTCGCCTTCGTTTGGAAAGATAAATGGAAAAATATGCTATCAGCTTGCTATTCCTGTCTTAAAAGGAATTAGGAATATTGATTGGGCTTTCTTCAAAAAGTTATCAATAACCTTCATTACAATAATTGCATCGTGAAATAAACTTTTCAATTTTCTAGCAACAATCAACATTTGAAATAATTGCAAAAAATTGAGCCGTAATTGGAAAAGTCTTTTCATCATGGGGGTTAAAACATTCTGCAAATTGGACTCCGCAATCAGCAATTGGGAAAATGGAATTGTGGGTAAAAGGTATTGAACCAATCACGTCCATTCATCTCTATCATTCTGAGGTTGTGCACAATTCCATCGGCGATTTGGTTAATTTTCCGACAATTTAGCGAAACATGAAGATCCCGAATACAAAACTTATTGAAACGAATGCCCGATTGATTTAGGCAGACCGATCGCAGCGTTCTAATTAACAAATTACTTATCTGCAATTATTATCCCATATATCATAAAATTTTTGCAGCCTCAGCGCCCAAGTATATGATTTGTTTTCTATGTAATTGGTGGGCGCAATTTTCTGAAATATTGATAAAGTAGCATTGTTGACAAGGCCATGGTATTTACTTCAGAGAAATTAATCACTAAGTTGTAACATCTAATTGTATTGGGTCGGATAGGTAATTTAGACAAATTGTTCCTGGGATTTCAGTTTTCGCCTCAATCTCTGATTGGGTCTTTAGTGGCTTAGCCCGACTTAGCTTTGATGAAGAAGTGGAAGACGACGAGAAGTTAGCGGAAAGACATAAAAGATGAGAGATATTATTGAATACAAGCAGAATAAATATTTTATGAAGGTAGAAAAATAAAGTAGAATTAAATCAAAATTTGCTCATTTACAGTGAAACCTGTATGAACCATGCATCAAAAGTGGCCACTGAAAACAGATGGCTGTGTATGCAATATGAAAAATGGCAAAAAGGGATACAGTCCAACCTCCCTAGATCAACAACCTTCCCAAAAAGACACACATTTTCTTTCCCTTTGAATGCATTATATAAGGAATTGACCTCTGCAGAGCAACATCTCTCTACAACAAACACAATCATTTCTGTGTTCCCAAGGGTATTGGCTCCTGGGAGAATGCACTGTAATTCATTTCTGTCTGCTCAAGGTAAGGTGGTTGTGTAATTGAGGTGAGCACTAGAAAAGGTTCTACTGTATATAACAAGTGCAAAAGTATTGCCTCTGACCAAAAGTAGCCAACCTATTACAAAATGAATAATAGTAAAAAAATGGTAATGAAAGTTTAAATAACAAGAAAGCAACTTTATTGTAAAGACTTTTCGCCCATAATCAAACAAACATAGAAAAACAGGTCACTTATTGTATCCTGTGAATGGAGCAACCAAAACAGAAACAGCTTTATGGATTGTGGGTAGATCGGTTTTGGCACATTGACCTTGGAGATTGAACTGTACAGTTAACTCTGTATACAATGAACTCCTTTGGACCATTTAAATATTTTCCTTATATCCAAAGTAATTGTTGTATCCATATAGCGTTTAAAAATTTGTTCCTTATATCCGGAATTTCCCTATAGCTGGAGTCGTTATATACGGAGTTTACTGTACCGATGTCACCAACTACGAATTATAAACAGTGTCACATTTGGTAAAAAAAATTATGTTTTGGTGACAAAAATATTTCAAAATAACACTTAACAAGTTAGTATTCATATATTTTATGATGATTCTGCTGGAAATTGGCACAAAATAGAAATAAATGTGATGATATATATAAACCAAAGTTCAACTTGCTACTTAACTTCTGAGTTCAAAGATGATTAACGGCAAATATTCTGTAGTCAAATCAAATTAAAAATTCCAACAGATGGTGTCGGAATAGATTTCCTCCAGGATGCCGAATTCAGCGACAAAGATTAATGAATATGTTTCTTAGAAATACAATAATTTTCAATGATAATTGCTTAAAAAAGCACCCCTGATTACCACCGAGAATTGTTCAGGAGGAATTCTCTAATCAAATAACTTTTTTTCCAATTTTGCTGCAATTATACGTCCCAATTTTTTCATCAAATTGTCCATTAGTGTTTTTAATATTTTATATAGTTATCCGTAGACATAATTTGGGAATAGTGCTCACATTTTAATCTGCAAATATTGTTCCGATTCAACTCAACATCATTTTGAACCTCCCTAAGGATTGTGGGAAATTAATTTTGTGTTTTATGGCGTGATAATAATTATGGTTTGGTAATTTCGTTATTGTACGAATGAGGGGATTTTTGTTCCGAGTTGTGCAAGTTGTGTCAACAGAATGGTACTGGTGGGATGGTTTCTTGGAAATTTTCTGCCCTAAAGATTTTTGCAACAAGTTTAACCCTAATCACTCTATATTTTTACAATGGACTTGTCCATCTTTCAAATTTGGATGGGACCAGTTATTGTTTAAAGGAGGTGTTCAAATATATTGCTGAATAGCGAACAGTGCAGTTGAAATAGTGAAAACTGTTGATACGTTTGCCAAAAATATTAAAGGTGACATTGATGGTGTGTTAATGGATTTGTGTCGTTTGTGAATATTCATGCACATGTTTACAAAATTCTGTAAATGTGACAGCCCTAGTACAGACTGATCATGATCTGCACTGGTCACAAAGTCAGAATCATTTTCCACTCAAAAATCTTTGCTACAGGTTTGAGCAAGTTTCTTTCATTTCAGTAATTATTTGCAACAGAAGCCATGTTTTTATTTTACAGTTCAACCTCTCTAAACAACACCTCCGACTAGCAAAACCCTCTCTATAAAGACATATTTTTTATTTCCCAAAGCAGTTATATCTGAAAGATCAATGTCCCTAAAAAAAAAAACTCTCCCCAAAAAAAAAAATTATGTTCCATTTGGTGTTGTTGTAGAGAGGTTTTTTGTGATTTAGTACCTAAAAAGTTATAGAATTTTGTTTACACACAAAATCTTTTATCGATTACTACAGCTCTTTTTAATGGTCAGTTGTTGGTCAGCTGTTGTATTCTTCCACTGTAGCTTTAAAAATGAATTTCAAAGTTTTTCAAGCACAATTATTGGTTTGACACGTCTTTGATAGATTTAAGAGAAAATATTTTTTTTTGTTAAATATACCTGCCTAAGATAGGCCATTCATATGAAAGGTACAAGGTACATACTAATCATACATTCTTTTTGGCAAAAATATTCATTACCAAGATTGAAAAATAAATCTTTCAACATTCTTATTATTGGATTACAAATGGTGTTAAAACATATAAGGGACAGAACTATTGTAATTTTTATTCCCTATAATGCATTTACTGTAACATACCAAATACTAAATTGCCTTGGATGAAGTAGGAAACCTGATTATTTACTGTTAAATGTATATGACACAAGCAACACAAATTTGGTAAAAACAGCATAGAAAAACATTAAAGAAAAAAAAAGCAAGGTGGCTATGACCGTGTAAATTTATGCGATTTTTAAGGGCTTGCTGCTAGTAATGGTATGTGAAATGGTTAATCTCTTTTGCATTCAAAATACATAAAACAAGCACACAAAATGGATAATGTTTTTTGCAAACGACATATTGTGGAAGGGTCCTTTTATGACTAAGTACCAAATGACGTCAGATTGGATAATCTACTTACTGAAATCTCCTTATAAAGTGCTCCATCTGCAGACCTCGTGTGACGAAAATAGATATTTGTTTCCTGTCCATTTAACCTTTTTTTCTTTCCATTTTTGAAAGGTTTAATTTCACTCTACAAAGAATTATGGGAAATGTATTGCAGAAGCACCTTAAGTGATTCCTTAATTAGTTTTCTTAACTTAATCAAGTTTAAAGGTTATAATTGATAAAATTTTCTCGATTAATCGATGGCTGTAGAGATTAAAAGATCACTATCAGCTATAATTAGATCAGGGTATGCTACAATACACAGTTGGCTTGCTTAATTATACACCTGAGGAAAAATTTCAATTTAAGGATTTAATTACCAGTCCTTAAGTCAATTTTCATTTTAAGGACAAATCTCAGGGTACCGGTATGACTTCTTGTGCTTCTGTAGTACCTTTTCTGGACATCACAGTTCATTTGGAGTAGGTTGGCTACATTCACTTTAAACTCATCTGAAAATACAAAGTTCTTAGTACAAGTTTTAATCAGGTGTTTTTGGTAAAATCAGGTATATATTCAACAGGTTTTGTCAGCATCAAGTTATTTTCTTTGTGTACAAAGGCTAAAAAAAGGGGAAAAGAGTCTGTCCTTCAGAGCAACAGGTAACCCTTAATATTATACCCAAAGCGTAAGCTTAGGGGGTACACTATGGAGTCAGCTGATGTTGATGCGAGTTAAAAATATTGGTTACGAAAGAGCCCGCCCGTTAGTCACGGGGTGATATATTCTACAATAAAAGTAACGAAACAACACATTTTAATTGTTTCTTTTGTTAGAAAACTTGTCAAGTTATCATAATACAATGCCCTGAGTACAGTGCACAAGAACAATAATTTCATCTTGACAATTGAAAAGTTATTCCCTTTTTTAACGTATCCTTGTCCATTGGAGCATAACTTGAAAACTCATCTGTAAAATACAAAGTTTTAAACAAGTTGTCAGCATATAGAGGTAGTCAGTGACAAGAATTTATCCAGGTTTTGGCTAATCTACAGAGTGTCTGGCCCTTTATTCAAGTTTCTTGTCTTATACAGATGTCTGCTAACTTAGAGGGTGTGTGTCTGAATAACACAGGTGCTTCATACAATGGTCAACGGCACATTGAGGGGAAGCTTTTCTGATCGATGATTGTCCCAAGAACCATAACGTCCATCAACATTTTGATTCAAATTACAGAGTTCTTCCTCTTGAAATCTCTTGGCCAATGTTGATAAACTATGCAGGAATGTTCCTTGCATGAATCTCTACCAAAAGTGTTCAAAGAATTCCATTCAATCATGCAGAACTCTGGTTGCTATGGCAACAAATAGGAAAATCATTTACAAAAACTACTACTCTAAACCTCAAGGCCTTTAGCTTAGATATTTGGCATGTTAGCATTGTCTTGTGGACCATACTAAACTACTGGTTAAAATTATGATCCACTGGTCATACAATGGTCAAGCACATTGAGATTTTGGACAGTGCATATATAGAAAAAACTATAACAATCTTCTTCTCTGAAACCACAATGCCTAGAGCTAAGATACCCTTTGGCATGTAGCATTGCCTTGTCGACCATAACTTAAGACATTGTTGAAATTCAAGACCCCTTGGTCAAATCAGCACACTCAGAGGAAGTGCAGTCACTTAGCTTTAATGTATCGTGAGTATTTATTTAGGTAAAACCCTTTAAAAATCTTCCTTGTCTGAAACCACAACCTGGAGCTTAGATATTTCAGCATGTAGCATTGGTACATTTAGGACGTGCAGCACAGGAACCATAACTGTATCAAATTATGACCCCTTATCAAAGTTATTGACCCCTTGGGGGTTACTTTGTTCTTGTCATGGGCATATTTAGGAAAAACTTCTGGATGGAAATCAATTCAACTCTGAAACCAATGGCCTAGAGCTTAGAATTTGGCAGTAGCATTGGCTAGTGGACCTTACCAAGCTTGATCTAATTATTCAGGGTCAAAATTGCCCCTTGTTACTTTTCCTTAGTCTGGAGCATTTTATAGGAAACTACAAGTTTGAAATCAATTCTGAAACTCATACAAGGCCAAGCTTAGATATTTAGAGGAAGCATTGCCAAGAACATATACCTCTTCAAAGTTTGTATGCAAAGTATCCCCTAGGGTACAACGAATTGACTTCAGTTATATAAAGAATCATTATGGGGGTATTAATCACATTTAGTGATAGCTCTAGTTTTACTAGGAGTTACAACCTTGTTGCACTGAAGGGCCATCTTGGCCCTCTTGTTTTTATACAGGTGTCTGTTTTTATACCGGTGTCTGTTTTTATACAGATGTCTGTTTTCATACAAGTGTCTGTTTTATACTGGTGTCTGCTTTTATACAGGTGTTTGCTTAATAAAGATTACTTGTTGGTACATTATGTATTCATTCAAGGTAATGATACAGTCAAAACTTTGCTTCAAATAAACATCTGTGAATATAGACAACACTCTAACTTTTTCAGGGCAGTGGTCTTTCTTCAGGGCACTGGTATATTGTAAAATGTGAATTTGGCTATGGAGGACTGTTAATTAATCCACAGGGCTGCTATTCAAAGCCTAGCTATGAGACTTGACTCAGGTAACAGACAGTTTTGTATTGCCACAGTTGTTGACTGCACTACACTCCATGATGTAAAAAGTGTAGGGCAGTCATCAACCGCAGGTATCCGACTGCGTATTGCAAATTTGGCAATAAGGGACAGTTGATGTTGCGAAAGAAATATTAGTTTTGAAGCCCGCTATCTAAAGCCCCATTATGAGGCTAACGTGGTAAATGAGTATAATACGGAAGAAGATCGAACCCTTAATTACACGTGTGGAGTGCTTACTTTTAAGTTGTCAACAGATTTTCAAAGAAAACGTCTTTTCAAGCTGCATTAATCTTCTCCTGATCAGCTTAAGTTGTAAAACACACATGTTACCCATGCAAGCTCCTTTAATATTCTCAGTGTGACAAATGTTACTGTAAACTCAGGTTATTAGGTGGCTATAAAATTTTGTTTGTTGTTTTTTTGGCAGATGTTAAATTTGAGAATTTACTGTTCATTAGGATAAAGTGACAGTGATATCATAGATATATGTGTGCACAATAGTTTACAGCTATTGCATGAAAAAGTAGGTTATGTTTGAAAGAAGAGATGTAATCCTTCCATTATCCGATTGAATTTACACAATAATATTTGATTTCTGTGCCACTGTCATATTATCCTATATGAACTGTACACTCATCATGGTGAGCTATTGTGACCAATTGATGTCGGTTGTCCGTCTTCAACAATTGCTTTGAACGACATCTCCTGAACCACTACGTCAATTTCATTCAAACTTTACAGGATTGCTCCTTGAATGGTGCTCTACCAAAGTTACTCAAATGGTTCCCCTCCACTGCACAAAATAGCCGCCAGAACTAAAAATAGAAAAACATCTCAACAACATCTATTTAACCACTCGGCCAATTTTAAGGAAACTTGAAGGGATTGTTCATTGGATTGTCCTTTACCAAAATTGTTCAATCAGTTTCGCTCCGCTGCATTAAATGGCCGCCAGAGCTAAAAGTAGAAAAAGCTATGAACAACATCTCTTTAACTACTGTGCCAATTTAAGCCAAACTTCACAGGTTTGTCCTCTACAAAAAGTGCACAAACAGTTCGGCTCCTGTGTACTTAATTGCCAGTAGAGCTAAAATTAGAAGGACCTTTGAACAACATCTCATCATTTACTACTGGGCCAATTTCAATCAAAGTCCACACTCAGGATGTTCCTTGGATGGTCCTCTATCTAAAGTGCACAGACGGTTCTGCTACGCTGCACTCAATGGCCATGAGAACTAAAATTATAACAACATTTAGACAAACAAAATAAAATAAATAAAGCATAATCAAACACAGCACTCACAGAAGATTGAATCCTCCGTAAGAAAAAGCTGGAGCCGACAACGCACAAGGTAAAATTGCAAAAATAAATTGTGTGTGAAAATGATTTAGTTTACAGTATGTAGTGGTTTGTGGGCTTCAGAGCTGAGTCACTGTCTTCTGCTGTCACCACATGCAGGATAAAATCCCCCAAGAGCTTTAACCTTTTTGAAAATATTTTTTGCCACAAGATACTGTGGAAGTGCGTTTATTACACGCTGCTCTAAAATTATCCTTAAACTCTATTATACCTAGATTTTTACAATGGGATCTTCTGACTTCCAGTTTGGACCAGTCTATTTCCTTAAATAGGGGTGTTTTGCAAAATTTTGATCCAAAAGGCTAACAACTTAAATACTGATCAGACGACATTGTATTTGTCGTCTGCTGTTTGTGAACAGGTAATATATTGGCACAATTGGGCTATTAATGATCTTTCCATTTTATGTTTTGTTTTTTGTATTAATGAGGTGAAGTGCAAGTCATTTGGAGTGTTTTTGTGATTCTAGGGGTTAAAGGGCTGGACTTGATGTTTAAAGTGGTTTCAAGTACACTATCTAGTTTTAGAGGGAGCATACTAAGGCTGCTGAAGTAAAGTTGTGAATTATCTCCCAATAAGCACTAAACGGTCAAAAGAACTTCAGTTTATCTCTATTTCTTTCAAACTCCTATGTGGTATAATCATTGCATCAGTTTGTTCTTTAAATTTTAAGGTGAATATCTCTCCTCAGTTAAGTTACAAATTATCTCCCTTTATTCTTGGAAATTGATGATTATACAAGTTTTCTCCCTTTGTACTTGGAAATTGATGATTATATCTTTGTAAGTGTTTTTTGTATTGCTTTAAAACTTTGTACATATGTACAAAATCATTGTGCCTTTAAATTTCTCAAGATACATAACTCTTGTGCTTTTTAGACATGAATTATATCCCCTATTACAAAAAATGCATCATTCCAATTGAGTCCAGAATGATGCTGATCATCTTCAGTTATAGCTTCAGCTCAAAACTGTGTACAAAATATTTTCCGGATATTTAGAGTCAGTTATCACTAAGGGAGTCAGTGCATTTGTTAGGGTCTCAGGGGTTGAGCCAGTCATACCCTTTGTTTGAGAAAGTTGGCAGTTTCTATTGGATGATTGGAGCTGATTTGTACATTTGAACAATGGTATGGCAAAAATGCCCACATGAACATGACTGAAATGAGTGTTTAACCTCCCTCCCTTGCTTGCCTCCCTAGCCCCCCCCCCCCCCCCCACACCAAAAAAAAAAACAGCAATAAAACCCATTTAGTTGCAAAATTAAACGCATTCCTGATGTTTCACCATATTTTGAAAAATCATGATCACAGCATTTTGTCATTATAGATGATCATTATACCTTCAAAAATGACTGTTGTGTAAATATTTAGTATTATTTTCCTTGATTAAAAGCTCTTAACAGTCCTTGAGTTTGTTTAAGTATTTTTGTGCAAAGTCGACTCAAGTGTTTGAACATTTCAATGAAATTTTCAAGTACCTTGTATCCGAGTTGAGGTACGTCATTCTATCAATTGACACAATTTATTGCCTAAAATGACAACAATATGATCGTTGCGGATCTTTGAAAAAAAAGACGCTTGGTGTTTTTGTGGTCTGCGAAAGTGTAGCAATAGGATACAGTGTAGAAGGATTTATAATGCTTTTAATTTGAATCATTTGCCGAATCTGACCTGAAGACACTTCCCTATCAAGCTTATTTTAAAGGTTTTTAACAGTTTAACAGATGGATTTTTTTTTCAGTGAATGAACCAGGAGGCAGTGGTTGTGCACATTTTAATTAGATTGAGGCTTGTTAATTTGAAAAAGTACAAGGAAGAGAATTAAGTTTTCTGAGTGTCTCGTGCACGTCGTATGACTAAATCTTGTTATGGACTTAAACCCTGGTGGTAAATGCTGACTTTTTTATTTGATTTTGTAGACTTCCTTCTTTTAGTTGCATATATTTGTTTTATCATAACCTGTTATTTAAATGCTAATTATGCAGATATTAACTAGAGTTGTTCCATCTGTTTACATTACCGTATTTCCCCGCCTATAAGGCGATCCGCTTATAAGACGACCCCCCTACTTTGCCATGGAAATTGTGTGGTTTTGAATAGACTCATTTATAAGACGAGGCAATTTTTAATGACCCAGTTACTTTATTTTCTTCAAGTTCGTATGATTTCTAAGCTAATAAGTTAATTTTTTAATCGCCGATTTTTTTGAGTATTATAAACCAATCTGTGTATTGTCAATTCGGACATTGATTTTTTTTGACACTTTGAAAAGATAATTGCGTAAATATGTGCCATTGGCTAATTAATCAATTATGAAGACATATGACAGCTTGTATATAATTATTAAGAGTGCCAGGATCCCCCCAAAGTAGCGACAATTACGTCGTAGTTTAAAGACAAAAAAAGATCGAGATGGCAATAAAGTCAATACAAAAATATTTTTTCATTCCCATTGTTACAATTTCTTGGGAGTTATCACAAAATGTTTGCAAAAAATAAGCAAACTTTTGTATTTATAATTAAAAGTTGACAAAACAACCGTGAATAATTTTACAAAAAAAAACTTTCGGCCTTTTGTCTAAGCCTCTCGCTCCTTAACAACGTTAATTGCCGCTAATTTGGGGTATCCTGGGCACTCTTACTAATTATACACAAGCTGCCAGATGTTTTCATAAATTGATTAATCAGCCGATGACACGTATTTACCGGACGCAATTATCGTCTCAAAGTGTCAACAAAAATCAATATCCGAATCGACAATACACAGACTAGACTGATTATCGGGTTTCTTTACAATAAACGCTGTGTAAACGCTTGATTCAGATATCAATTTTAGGCCGCTTATATCATACCGGAAAAAAACAAATATGACTGCACCACTTATTTTCGCAGTTTACCTTCAGATTCTTTAAATAATTGCAAATGGCGACATTTGCGATCGACAGCGGAGGTGAGTTAACACAATAACGTAATTGGCAATTTGAGTACGGTAAGGTTAATTTTCGACTGTCGTCTGCAGATAGACAACTGTGGACGACACTGGTGTAATGCCGATTTTATCACAAATGTATGTAGGATTGATTTTTATTTTTGGTTGATTCTCGTGGCCTCGCTTATAAGACGAGGACCCCACTTTGAGGCAAAAATCGGGACTTTATTTCCTCGTCTTATAAGCGGGGAAATACGGTACTGTCATTTAAGAAGAGCCATGTTGTGGGAAAATCAACCTTCTCAGTACTTTCAGTGCTTTGACTAGTGTGAAATCAAGTTCAGTGTCTGAAAGTATTAAATCAAAACTATGGAAAGTCTTGGCTGTCCCTTGTTGTCTCATTTTAATCTGAAAAAATGTTACTGACAGTGTCATTATTTGCCTGTATGACTTATATTCCTGAAGAACTTGAGTTTTTACTATTACATAATACATTCATATAGCAGAGAAAATAGGTATTTTAACAGTTATATAGAATTGTGTCTTTTTTCAAAAAGTTAAGTTTTTGCAAAATAACAATTATTGAATGATAAGGGTACATTACAATGAATAAAATTTATACATTCATTTCAGTCTGCCATGGTTGTAGAAAACAAAAATTAAAGAAAAAGTACATATTTTGGTCAAGACATTAGTAGAAACAATCTTTAAGTTACATGAATTTCTTTTGTTTACGGTTTCTTGCAGCTTGTCTAAGATTAATGCAAATTGAATAGTCTTTTTTTTTGAGTCGGTTGATTGCAATAAGATGCTAAATGCGGTGAAAATAAATACGTTGATAGTTCATTGTCCCATTTCTTCCTTGAGGGAAATACATGACAACTTGCCACTCATTTCTGAATTAGCCCTTGATTGTTTGTTTACTAATTTAATCTATTCAATATTTGCAAAGTCCTTACTTAATTCCCTTCGGGGACACACTTGGATAAGGGCTTTTTACGATTGTCATGTTAATCTCTCAATTGATTGGTCAAGTGACACGGACAATGAACCAATCAGAATTCAATTAGCACAGCTTTGTATTTTTTCAAGACATCCCTTATATGCAGTTGATAAAAATCAAAAGAAAATATTTTGTAAAGCGCGATCTTCTTAGCTCGTTCAACGTAGGCAATCATGGAAATTATTGGAAAATAGCAGTTTTGCAATTTCATCCGATTTTTCCATTGGAACTGAGTGGGATAGTGGCATATTAATATTGATACTGGAAGTTTGGTTGTCTCACTACAATATTAAGCCTGTACGAAGCATCTTGACTCTGAAATTGAGTTAATATTTTGGACGACGGTCACCAAATGTGAACATTCAGTTTTTTGACCAGCGGTGGCTACTGTGTGTTTGATTGTATTATTGGACTTTCTTGTGACATTAGGAAGATATCGTATCGCATTGTAGTGACATTGGAAGTTCGTGTTCCTATACACTTTGACAGTGGTTCTTTAAAAAAGTTTTTCAACAGTTTGTGAATTGGTGATGTACCTGTCTCCATAGTAACAAGTCATGACTGAAGAAGGTAAGTGTTTTTTTTTATGAAATGAATGTAGTATATTGTAACTAAATTTGTTCGAGTGCTGACAGCCCTCGATCAATTTATATTTGTTTAAAGCTTAAATTTCTCTTAAGTGAAAGTAGAATTCAATGGCACGGAGAGAAATTTTCATTAGTTTGTGAAAGCATTTTAATTTACGCTGAAGAAGTTTTTACTGTAATATCAATTTTGTTTCTTTTTTCTTTATTGAGGAATTTCTGACTGTCATAATGTAGCCTTAATTAATTTACTTTTAACACCCTTTTAAATGGTTACAACTCAGTCCAAATGAAAGATGGACTTGTCCAATTCAGAAATTTAAGAGTGTAAGAGTAAATACAGTTCTGACAGTAAGTCATACTAACCCTGAACACCCTTAATTTATACAATGAACTCATCCATATTTCAATTATGGCCTATACCATTAACTGTATTAAAATTGTACTCACTTAAAAATTAAATGGCTGAATAATAAACAGTGCAGATCATGATCAGACGAGACAGATAAGCAGGTTGATCATGATCTACACTGGCCGCCGGAAGGGTTAGGGCTAATCTCTCATCAAAGTCTCTGTTCACAATATTTCTTTTAGCGCTTGCATAAACTAGAAATAGTATGGTCCGAATTAGAAACTAAAAGGTTTGGAAAATATAACACCTGTTTCAGGTTGATTCATCTTCATCTTGTTTATATCAAAAAGAAAATAATATCAAGCAAGTTGATGTCATTTAATTCTCAAAACTCTGCCACTAACAGTACATGCATCATTATTAAAGTTTAAGAGCTTTAAAGTGAAATAAATTTTTGTCACATTATGCAATGGAAAACAGACTTGAATGATTGACCTGCAAAAATCATGAAAAGAAGTGACACTAATTGGGGACCGATGTTGATGTACATTTGTGAGAATATTGCACATGTGTCTTAATTATTGATTGCGGCATTATTACTGTAAACAAACTAATTTTCGTGTGCAATTTATTTTCGCTATATTCATGGAGGCCAGTTTTCCCGGGAACTTTAAAACACTCCAATAATTTATCATTACTTTATATTTTTCTTTTTTTTCTAAAACCGCGAATTTGAATATCCGCAAATCGGTCTGGGCAAAATGCAAACATACATTGGTGTCAAAATTCATTGGTTTTACAGTAAAAGTCTTGTAGTGGATTGTCAAATAAAATATAATCAAAATTAAATGGCATGAATTAATTACTTTATTGCCCACATGGTATAATTATATAAGGTTTCAACCATAATAATGATTGTGTAATATAATTTAGCTACAACACAATTGCTTTAAATATTTCCTTAACGCCAACACTGTTAAGTGTGTGCAGTGCATTTTCATCCAATCAAAATGCTTAAAAATTCAAATTTTTGCCAGTGTATTTGTCATAAACTTTGGAGAGATGATTTTATGTAGTTTACTAAAGCATTACAGAGGAACACTACGTGTGGTGTAGTAAACCATTAAATAGGGTCTAATTCATCTCTGTGGTCGAGTGGTTAGAATCTCTGACTTGAAATTTGTACATTGAGGGTCATCGGTTCGAGCCCTGATGCCGACCATGTCTCTTTATGTGAGAAAGTTGGCAGTTTCTTTCGAAGGATAGGGATCCAGTACTGGTTCTTCCAAGGAGCTATGGTTGGATAAACTGCCTGCCTGTAAAAATCACCGAAATACGGTTGAAAGTGGCGTTTTGCTCATTACAACAATAACAACAATGTTAAGTCTGAAATGTAGATGAAACGGTAAGTCAGTTCAGGTAAGACTGAATTAGAGAATTTTCAATCAACGTAGAAACCCTGTTGATTGCTAATGCTACCTCCTTTGGGTCTCGATATCATTTCAATTTCTCTATTTAGCCGCTAACTATTAATCATAAGAACGCAAATTTTCGAATATTAATTAGATCATTAACCGTATTATAGTTCTAAAACGTAAAACTGAAAAGGTAAACTGAAGATACTCGTTCTTACTCTGTGATCCAACCAGATGCTGACGATAACAAATCCTCCGAGAGTCTGCGAATTTTTACTTATTTCTGGATGATTAAAGGAAATAGCATATATTTTCTGAAAATTAAAATTAAAAAATTTGTGGTGTAAATTAATATAAGATGAAATTTGATTCTTGGCTTTGATGATTATATACTGTAAATCAAGTAATTTCTGCATGATAAAAATTTCGCTATCTGAAAGCAGACCAACTTATTTGTGAATTCAACAAAAGGAGAATTCTCTAATTATAAATCTATGTCACAGAAAAAAGGATCTTTCGCAAATATTTTTGAATTAGCAAAGATTGAAATTGCGAATAAAAAAGTGAAAATTAAATGGTTGCAAATTGTTCTCAAGTTACAGTATTATGATACTTATGCAGTATAGGGAAAAATTTTCAATCAGGAATTTTCTGGCTGGTAAAGAATATGTCATCAAATTAGTTCTTAAAATTAGCCTGCGGTTTAATGGAAAATTCAGAAAGTAAGTTCAGATCTTTGAAATATGTTATTCCCTCACACGCGCATGCATGCACACACACTCATACTCTCATGATCTGCACCGTTTGCTATCCAGTCAATAGATAGTCCCCACATCTACAATATTTACCTCCTTTGTTCTGACTTGTCAGCCATTTTGAAGCCAAATGATATATTACGTTACTTTTGATTATTACCAATGCGAAATTAGAAATCAACATTTATTATCACCCGGAGTAATTGCATGACTTGAAGACTGAAAATATTGACAAAGATTAACAATTTTTAAGTGCTAGGGAAATGTTTTTGCATAGTAACACTCAATACATTTTGATTTATTTTGAATTATGTCTTGTCATCACAAGAGATACTGTCAGTTTATGACTAATTCGATGACATTGAGTAAAATATCTGGTCTACTGTAATTAACAATAATAGTTGAAATGTACACTTGGCAAATATTTTCAATTCGACAGCAGATTCTTTAATATTGTCAACATTTTCTCGTATTAATTACAACAACATTCATCTTCTTTCATGGAGACCTCATTCAGTATTTGTGTAATACATGCATTGCCATCAGTTACAATGTAAACGTAGAGGAAACCCATTTTAATAATGCAACGTTTTCATGAAATATTTTTAGAAACGCATTTCATTAATTAAAATGCATGATGATGCGTTTTATTCCTTCGTAAATGTCAGACAATACTGTACCATATGCACTAGCGTGGTTTTTAGTTAGTGCACCGCTGGGCAAGCAGAAACTATTTCCGAAATGGTTCAATTAATGATTAGCGGTAATGAATAATGTATGACGGACTGTTTTTAATGCTACTATTTCATAATGAATCATGTCAATGTATTAACTTGATCGGTGAGGGCATTAGGTCGTAGCTTTACAGGCCAATACTGTGTATGGTATCTGGTTCAAGTGGCGGTATATGTGTAAAACTTTTGAGACCAATGAGGTACAGGTTAATATAGTGAGTGGGATATGAAGGGTCTGTTTGCTGCGGTTTTGGGGAGACAAGGGTATTGCATGTAGCATTTCTCGTGCAATTTATGTAATAACCTTAACAGATTTTTTACGACTCCCCGATGAATTTCCACTGAAATTGCATTTCTATAGGTGCCAGCTGATATTTTGAGACAAGGGTACCGTAAACTTTTGTATGATATTTGGCAAATACCAGAACTTCGTGTTCTTTGCCTTTCATTTTGAGTTTTTAAGTCAGGATTTTCAAGTTTAAGGGTCAGAAATAGTTTTCTAGTTTTGAGGTTTTTTTAGTGAAGATATTTGAGTTGAATAAGGAACTTGAGATTTGAATAAAAAATTTTATCATGATCTACGCATAGTTGACAGTAAATTTTCAATGAGCACCCTTTAAGCAACTAATGGTATAGTCCAATTTTAAAGATGGACAAGTCCATTTTAGGAATTGAACATGGTCAGGGTTAAAGATCAAAGTGTAAAATTTTATTGAAACTGACCAGACTGTGTCAGTGAAAAGAGGCTCAAAATTCAGTTCAGTTATAAATAAATGATAAAGAGTCACTAGGTTTTTATTTTTTTCACAGAACATCTTAATTTAAAAGAAACAAAAATTGCCATTTTTAGCCGTTTTTCGCATGTGTGTGAATTATAGCAGAGTTTTATTATATTTATAAGAATCAATCTACAGTAGTGCATGTCATATGGTAGGTTGTATTACACATTATTTCCAGGAAATAAAGTCATTTTGCAGAGTCAGGGTTGACAAAATTGAAAAAGGAAAAACTAATAAAATCCAAACACAACTTGTAATGATGAAAGTTTACTTTTCTTATTGAAATTAAATTTGTCACAAAAAGAGCTATTTCAATGGAGAATTGTGAATATTTGCAAAGTTCTTTCAAATGTTGAGATCTCATGTATAGTCCATTCAGGATAATCTGACAGTCATCTAGAAGAAGTATCCAATATTAATGTGTAATTTCATTTTTTTTTTACGAAATATGAATAACTCTATGGTCCTATAATGTTTCATTTGCTGGTGCAGTGTGACCCCAGCATGACCCGGCAAGAAATTTTGCCTGTCGCTTAAGTCCAAGCCAATAAATGAAAACAGAAATTAGTAATCATTTTTTGTAGAACTCTATTCAATTCTACCTATCTTTTGAATAAACAGTTTTCTCTGTCAAAATTATTTCCAAAATTCCTAGTTTTAGTAAATTTCCTCTTTGTTTGCTGCTCTACCCATGCACTGGATTTCACAAGTGTGATGAAAGGAATACCTAGCCTAGCTTGGTGGATGTATGTATAGCGGCAACTGGGAGCTAAAAAATCATATTAATATTCAAGTCTAAGAGAGAAATTAAAGAGAGACTGGTTCTTTTAAATAACTTTAAGTTGGTTCATTTGAGAAAATTCGAAAAAAAACTAAAAAAATCACTTAAAAAAAACTAACAGAAGGGAAAAATACACCGTAGTTACAATTCATTTAGTATAATGTTACAGTGTCGTAACAGATACATGCGTACAAGATGCATAAAAAAGGGAGATCATTGCGTGCAAAAAGATTTAATATTCGCATTATCCAATAAGTTTTGGACTCTTCTGCTATGTGTTACTGTCGCTGTATCCTAAATCAACTGTACATGTAGATGTTGTCAGGTTACTCAAGTACATTATTGCACTAGCACTGACTAAGCTCAAGTAGCCGTTTTTTGCCACACCCGGCCGTAACTTGCTAAGTGTTGTCTGTCAAAATGTGCTAAATAATTCCCTGTATCTGAAGTGCTTGTTAGAAAGGTGAGAATCATACTAAACGATGACATGTATATTGTTTTCTGTGACTAGTATCTGACAACAACAACAACAGGATAGTTTTGATGTAGAAAATCCATCATCTTTGTTGCTTAGGTTACGAAGCAGCTTCGGATTGCTTGATTCCTTCCCTTGAAAATGGATAGAAAATAAGCTCAAAATTCACCAATAAACCTGGTACTGTTAGTACCACTGACCTACTAATAAGCACCTTGGTGTAGGGGTACAGCGTCAAACTCCTTACCCCGAGTTCTGGGTTTGAATCCTGGCAATGGCGTTTAACCGCGTAACCAGTACTGGTTTTTCCAGGAAACGGACTCGAGAGTGACTCGATAAGCTACAAGCTTTCTTCACAATCAAGCTAAAATAAATTAGTATAAACTAACCGCGTAACCTCCGCAATCTATTCTTTTGGCATGAGTACTGGTCAGAACTTGAGGAAGTAGTCATCAAGAGTAGTTTAAATATAAGTTGCAAGAACTTTCTCATCAATTGGTGTAAATAAACAAGTTAAACTAAACATACTAAATACACCCACTCTGCGAGGAAAAACGAGTAGAGGGTAACTTGATCTATATTTAGACACCTTTCGACAATCTATATACGGTATTTAGTCGGTTGGTTCCTATTCCGCAGACATTTTGGTGATAGGAAGAAAATTTGATATCTCACTTAAATGTACAGGTGCCGTGAAAAGGTGGCGGAACTTTACAACATGTGACATAAGTTGGCAATTTTCAGATAAAAGTAATTTATCTATTCCTGAACAAAGTTGTAATTATTGCTTGATATCGTATTATGTTATAAACTGTCAGTGTTTCATCTGTTGTAAAATGCTCGAAGGAACTTTCCTGTCATGAAGTGTTAGGGGATGGGTTTTAGTGAAAATTACGAGGAGCCAGTGTATTTCACAAGGTGCCTTATGTAAATTTATTGACTGGAAACACGTATAGTTGCTACTTGATAATTTAAAGAGACCTGAAACCATTTATTTATTAAAGTACAAGAAATTGAGAAAAAAAATTATTGATATTGAATACAGTAAAACTTCCAATATATTGAAGTCATAAGGGGACAAGAATTGTTTTGGAGTAACTCAAGTTCATGAATTTTCCACAGGGATTTAGACGACATTATTTGAAATTAATTGCTACTATCTTGTAGGGTTGCCATGGTAGACGGGTAACTTTGTGATATATCCTGATCATGATCTGCACTGTAAGCAGATCAGTCAGTAAATTTTCCATGGGCACTCCTTTAAAGATACTGTCCCACATTGAAAGATCAACAAGTCCAATTCAGAAAGTTAGCGGATGAGTGTTAAGCTTAATGTAGGACACCTGGTCAGTCCTAATGACCCTAGAACATGTTTAATTGCCTTATAAAACTAAAAAAACAGGTGGTATTATTCTCATATAAAACTTTGTCTTATAGCCTTGAAATGGCCCTTAAACACCAGTGTAATGATGAACTTCCCTCCATGCCCTACTTGAAGTCCTTGTGTTTTCATGAAGAGCTCTCCAGTTGTGATACCTAGTGTTTTAAAATATCATCCCATCTTTCAAGGAGCCTGTTCCGATGTTAAGTACACTTGTAAAGAAATAGACAATGCTGAATTGCTTTATTCAACAAACTATTCTGTTGAATTCAAGCAAATTTATCAGGTCATTGTCAATTACTTGTGCAAGTTATTTTTGTCAAATTTAACCTTAAAAACACTGCTCAGTGCTGTAATGGATTCTTGCTTTGCTACCTGTATAGGTCACGCATTGTTGGCTTTTCAGTCAGTAAGTTTTCAGTTGGCCGCCCGTTAAATATGGTACTGTCTGAGTAAAAAGACGGACACGCCCATCTGAGAAATATAAGTGGGGGATCAGAGTTAGGCAACTTTATATATAGGGCCGTATTTATCTAAAAACTCCATCCATATACAGTATAGTGCTATTGCCTTTTCATATTAAGGAGTGTAGTACCTGTCTGTATCTGAGCACAATTCTACACTGAGACCGTTGCTTGTAACCCTTCAAACTCTACTGAGACTGTTGCTTAACAATACCAACCAACTTTACCAAGACTGTTGCTTAGTAACCCTTACCAGCGACCCCTACCAACTCTACTGAGTCTGCTGCTAAGCAAACCCCTAGCTACTCTACTGAGACTGTTGCTTAGCAACCCCTACCCACTCTAATGAGACTGTTGCTTAGCAACACTAACCAACTTTACCAAGACTGTTGCTTAGCAACCCTTACCAGCAACCCCTACCAACTCTACTGAGACTGCTGCTAAGCAAACCCCTAGCTACTCTACTGAGACTGTTGCTTAGCAACCCCTACCCACTCTACTGAGACTGTTGCTTAACAACACCAACCAACTTTACCAAGACTGTTGCTTAGTAACCCTTACCAGCGACCCCTACCAACTCTACTGAGTCTGCTGCTAAGCAAACCCCTAGCTACTCTACTGAGACTGTTGCTTAGCAACCCCTACCCACTCTAATGAGACTGTTGCTTAGCAACACTAACCAACTTTACCAAGACTGTTGCTTAGCAACCCTTACCAGCAACCCCTACCAACTCTACTGAGACTGCTGCTAAGCAAACCCCTAGCTACTCTACTGAGACTGTTGCTTAGCAACCCCTACCCACTCTACTGAGACTGTTGCTTAGCAACACTAACCAACTTTACCTAGGCTGTTGCTGAGCAACTCCTACCAACTCTACTGAGACTGTTGCTTAGCAACCCCTACCAACTCTTCTGAGACCGTTCCTTAGCTACTCCTACCAACTCATCAGAGAATGTTGCTTAGCAACCCCTACCAACTCTATGTCTTCAGGTCTTTGCTGCATGATGTAACAACAAAGAAAAAGATACTTTTGCCTAGCCGTCTGTGGTCATGACAGTGCATTTTGTATAGTCCGAGAAAACTTATTTCATCATATAAATCCATAAATATGAATCTAGCAATCAATCTGAGGAAACTTCCTTTATGTTGACAAAGAAATTTGTCTATATTGAAACATCTTGTGTATGAAATGTCTTCTTTCCATCCCCTGTGGTGGAAAAAGCAATCAGCAAAATGCCTTGCAATTTTCAATATGTAATAGCTACTCGGCTAACATAAATATTTACCCATAAGAAAACGAAATTACCAGTTGTGGCCAGCGGAAGTGAATGTTTCCAATTATCCAGGATTACTGTATCTTGATGGTTGTAATGGTGTATGAAATCTTTCATCATAAACGGACGCGATTCGTGTGATATATTGTTTTAAAATGACGACAGATTGATCTCGTTGGTCAAGACGGTGACACTCGTGTCAAAATGGTCACGGTTTAATTATCGTCCAGTTATATTGAAAACAATAGCCGTATTGATAAAAAATAATTGGATATTCTCGTCTGCATATATGATGTATGTATACAGAGATTGATGGCTGTGTTATGATTTACAATCAGTTTTGTTGTTGTCTTTGTTGTTGTTGCTGCTGATGTTGATGAAATGTAAAACTTAAAATAAAGGCCTGAAAGAAATTCCCTCCTAAATTATATGTTGGAAGGGGAAGTAACTGGTAGTTCTGTAATCTGTTACTTTGAGGGGAAATATCTAGTTAGTTCTGTAATCTGTTACTTCAAGGAGAAGTAACTAGTAGTTCTGTAATCTGTTACTTCAAGGGGAAGTAACTAGTAGTTAAGTAATCTGTTACTTCAAGGGGAAATATCTAGTTAGTTCTGTAATCTGTTACTTCAAGAGGAAGTAACTAGTAGTTCTGTAATCTGTTAATTCAAGGGGAAGTAACTAGTAGTTCTGTAATCTGTTACTTCAAGGGGAAATAACTAGTTAGTTCTGTAATATGTTACTTTAAGGGGAAGTAATTAGTTATTTCTGTAATCTGTTACTTCAAGGGGAAGTAACTAGTTAGTTCTGTTATCTGTTACTTCAAGGGGAAGTAACTAGTAGTTCTGTAATCTGTTACTTCAAGGGGAAATATCTAGTTAGTTCTGTAATATGTTACTTCAAGGGGAAGTAATTAGTTATTTCTGTAATCTGTTACTTCAAGGGGAAGTAACTAGTTAGTTCTGTAATCTGTTACTTCAAGGGGAAGTAACTAGTTAGTTCTGTAATCTGTTACTTCAAGGGGAAGTATTTAGTTAGTTCTGTAATCTGTTACTTCAAGGGGAAGTAACTAGTTAGTTCTGTAATCTGTTACTTCAAGGGGAAGTAACTAGTTAGTTCTGTAATCTGTTACTTCAAGGGGAAGTAACTAGTTAGTTCTTTAATCTGTTACTTCAAGGGGAAGTAACTAGTTAGTTCTGTAATCTGTTACTTCAAGGGGAAGTAACTAGTTAGTTCTTTAATCTTTTACTTCAAGGGGAAGTAACTAGTAGTTCTGTAATTGGTAACTTCAAGGGGAAGTAACTAGTAGTTCTGTAATCTGTTACTTCAAGGGGAAATAACTAGATTGTTCTGTAATCTGTTACTTTAAGGGGAAGTAACTAGTTAGTGCTGTAATCTGTTACTTCAAGGGAAAGTAACTAGTTAGTTCTTTAATCTGTTACTTCAAGGGGAAGTAACTAGTAGTTCTGTAATTGGTTACTTCAAGGGGAAGTAACTAGTAGTTCTGTAATTGGTAACTTCAAGGGGAAGTAACTAGTAGTTCTGTAATCTGTTACTTCAAGGGGAAATAACTAGTTTGTTCTGTTATCTGTTACTTTAAGGGGAAGTAACTAGTTAGTTCTGTAATCTGTTACTTCAAGGGGAAGTAACTAGTAGTTTAGTAATATGTTACTTCAAGGGGAAGTAACTAGTAGTTCTGTAATTGGTTACTTCAAGGGGAAGTAACTAGTAGTTCTGTAATTGGTTACTTCAAGGGGAAGTAACTAGTTAGTTTTGTAATCTGTTATTTCAAGAGGAAGTAACTAGTAGATCTGTAATCAGTTACTTCATAGATAGATAAAGAGTAACCCTTACACAGGCTGCATTTTAGGCATTTAGACAATTTTTGATAATTTCTTTAAAATTTTGTGCATTTATGTGAAAGCCAAGGAGAGCTCTGAATAACAGTTTCAAGTTTATTTGTAAAGCAGCAATATAACAGGGCAACATCATGCGATATAACAGGGCAACATCATGTGTTAGAAAGAGCTTTACTGAATCTGTATTTAAATGTTAATCAAAGGCAACGAAATTAAACATTTGTCATGGCGTGCTTTATTCCAAGTAAAACAAATATCAATTTTGAATCGGCTTTACTTCATGAAACCTCAAAAGTATTAACACTGTAGAGTTGGCGCACGAAAATTAAGAGTTTTACCAGGGAATGTGATGAATTTTCAATATAATCAAAAAAAGTAATTTGGTTTTCTTGAGTAATTTTCACATCTAATCAACGAAAGACTCGACCCACAGTACATATGCTAGCGTCAAAATAGAAATTAACTTGTGTAATACTAAAATCAATCGACGGGAAAGAAGACCCACGAAGACCGAAGAAGAAAATACTATTGAAGTAAGCTAGCTGATAATTAGTAAAGAACGATGCCAGAAGATTTTTTTGGCATATAAGAGGAAATCATTTTGTCAAAGTGACAAGTTTTTACCCGAATGAATCGGCTATAAGAGTATCAACTGTTCTCAAGTCTGTTTCTTTTGCTATTATAATTAGTGGCCTAATTAGCTAGTGTTCTAGGCGATATTTTCTTAAGAACGGCTTATAGGTTCAGTTGGAATTTGACCAGCCATTTGTAATTGTCATCGCTTCCTACAGCGGTAAGTTGATGCTTTGATATTACGGATACTCGGATATTCGCTAAGGTGTGATACTGGCGTGAAGAAGGGCGAGAAATGAACGATTTTCGTTGGCAGCACTCGGGTGTCATGTTGTACAGAACCAAATTTTACTATATTTGGAATTTCTGCCATCTATTCAGGGCTATGTCAGAATCACTCTTCCCAGAAGTCCGTCCTGAAAACACTTGAGTAATATCCATTTTGAGACTGACCACTCAGGACTAGCTGTGGCAGGTCTTGTCAGTTTGCTTGGCATGCATTATAATGTATGTGTTTTGCAATGTGTGCATGAAACTTTATGAAAGGTAGAGATGTATAGAGGGAAAAAGAGTGGTAAGTTTGAGGCATCACTACCTGACTCATAACCTTTACCCTGGTGTTGGCAAATGATTTTTTTCAGGCTTTTTGTGCAATGCAGATCATGATCAGCCTGCACATCCATGCATTCTAATCATTCACTGTTTGCTATTGAATAAGACTTAAATTTACACAAACAAAAAAGTACATTATCATCTTCAGTTAAATGACACACAAGTACTGAGTACATTTTTAGAAATTAAGCAAGGTATTACGTTAATTAATGCAATTTTTTCAGCCATTGCAGTATTGTGAGAGTATTAATTAGTGGGGAACATTTCATGGTTTACATGATATGGAACGAGACTATTAATCATTAAGCAATGGATATTACATCGGAAAGTGCAGTCATGTAATTTGTAGGACCAGCAGCATTGTTGCACTTTGACAGTCATATTTTATCCATGACTCTTGTTTTGTTATGCTGGCCCACTGAGGCTGTTCGAAAAAATTACTTTACAATATTATAAAGCCAGCATTACACATGCAGTAATTTTCTAATGTGGTAGCCCCAGAGTATTTTATGTGTCCCACGCATAGCCCTAGGGTGAAAAAAGACTGATCTAATCATAGCAACACTGGGCATGGTGATAGCGGGCTTTGCCTGTTTTTTTTACCAAATTAGTGTTATGCTTGATTCATGGTTGGAGTCTTTTTTAGCAATGCTATTGATCTGTGAATAAATCAGTTTGGTAGTTATGACCCCCAGTGGCTAATGTTGACTCTACCCTCATACACAAATTGCAGCCCTCAGTGTCTGCTGTTGACTATCCTCAGTCAATGCTCTTGACTCTATCCTCAGCCCCTGTGATCCTGAGTTGCTGCTTTTGACTCTGTCCTCTAACTCCCATGATCTTCTATCACTGCTGTAAACCACTTAAGGTAGTGGTTGACAAAAGCTTGAACTTCATTCGCCAAAATCTTTAAACACAGTTATGTTTTTTCAATCGTTTATAATTAGAAAGTATGTAAACCGTACATTTATGAAAAGGTCTTTTCAATCACTTTTTACATACAGTAGAAAAATAAAGACATTAATTTTGAAGATTGTGGTGAGTGAAAAACTAGTTTTTGTTGGGCACTACCTTAAGCAAGTCTGTGATGGAATGTCATAGGTTCGAGCCCTGCATGCAGCTGGATTTTGAGCCCTGCTATTAAACAAGTGTAACTGAGAAAGTTTACAGTTTCTTATGCAGGCAAGTGATATATTGCTAGTTTAGTATGCATGATATATCCATTACATAAGACATGACAGTCATGACGTATTATTTCACATATTTGTTAATTTCTGGGATTGACCTATTGGAGCAAACAAAATCTAGTTTATAATCCCATCCATAATGTACGTATTCTGTGATTTTCATTTTGAAAGTGATAATTATTATACAACTAATGAAAAACAATTGATGATAAGTACATTTTAAAGGCCTGTGACCGCTTTGAAATGTTACAATTACGTCTTAAAAGGGAAAATCAGTTTTTTGTACAAGAAGAGAAATCTTAACAGTATTGTGTTACAGATATAAGGCTGTATTTAATTTTCAAAAGATGATTTGGGCAAAAAGCTTTCTGATTGGTCACTTGAATCTAAAACAGGGGCAGTTATTTCAACATTGTGTTAAAGTAAAAGGTTCTATTTAATATATCAGTGACTTCATTGTTCCCAAGGTGGTCATGGGGCTTTAAAGCTAATAAAGAATACTGTTGTTATTGCGATGTTCCTTTGAAATGTGATAATTAAAGGCTTTACTTATATTGAAATATCACTTCAAGTCGCAACTGTTATTTAAAAATAAATATCCATAAAGGAAGAATGCACTAAGGCACTGAGGATAACCTGTTTACGACTGTATAGGATTGAAGATTCAAAACCCACCTCCACAAGACAATGTGCACATCCTATAACTGGTGTTTCCAGAGAAGTGGAAATAAAAGTATACCACTTCAGTACTTCTTTGATAGAATTACCCATTTATTAGAACACCCTTCCTACATCTTGTTTTTTTAATTAAAAAAAGGAATTATTCAAAGCTTGTGGGTTACTGTATAGGGACAGCAGTAGTTAATGGGGTAAATACGGTACTTTGAAACCATAAATTTGTTTTGCGGGTACCTTATTTTCGTGAATTCTGTGGTGGGTGGGAACGTCACAAGAGTATAAGATCCCATAGAAAAACCCTACTATATTACAATTTTCAAGAGGCAAAGTAGAATCTACAGCTTCAAGTACCTGCAAAATTACATTTTATCAAAAATCCACGAAAATATGTGTCCATGAATTTACACATGCATTCGCAGTATTACTGATCGAGTGGCAAGTCTGCCTGTCTAATACCAAGCGTTAACTCGGCCATGATTGTTCTCTTCATTTCTCATGTTGACAATCAAATATGTTATCATCTCAATCAGTCCATTATGGAAACCCATAGAATCATCTGACAGCTTCACCGTCACAATGAAATGAATTGAAACTCATCAAGGCTTAAGTCGCAAAGATCCCTTATTAGACACACGCCTCACAATATTGTGTAAATTGGTTGGAAATTTAAAGTGCTCTATCCTAGTATGAGTTTGTTCAAGTAATTATTATTGTGGAAATTGCCTAAGGAATGCCTCGCTAATCGTGCGTTGATTACTTCCACAGTGTACGACAAAAGCAGTAAGATGCGTAAATGCTTCGGGAAAGGCAGAAATCATTGTGACAGTGCAATATACAAGTTAAAGATGTATTGCAGAGTTTTGAGAAGTAAATAGCTAATTAACCCTAATACCATGTTACATTTCTAAAACGGACATGTTGAACTTTCAGTCTGGACAGTACTACACATTGACAATATATGAACAGTGTAGATCATGATCACGCTGCACGGATGCGTAGACTGATCATGATCTACACGGGTCGCAGTGTCAAAATTATTTGCCACCACCAGGATTCTTAAAGAATTTATCTGCATAAAAATATGCAAAGTTTTTTTAAACAAAGTTAAATTCTTTAATTGCGTAGCCATTTGAATTGCTAAAATGTATAAGTACAGAAAATTGAGCATTTAGCTATCATAGGACTTGAAAAGCCGTTTGTTTTGATTCCTCATCAAATACGTTGCCAGAAATTGTTCCTTATTTTTTGCAACATCAAAATACAATGTTAGCATTAAGAATGGTCATATTCACTCAGGTAAGACAGCTTTCTTGGTACTGTAAATGCTACAAGTAATTTTACATACAAAGTGCTCCTGGGACTTTAACAATTATTTAAAAAAAAACACCTATTACGAAGCCACCTGCTTTCCTTTAGCCACATTTGATGGCAGTTTCAAGCAGGTTTGACAGTATTTGAAGTAAAGCGAGAGAAAGAACCAACCAGTCGATGAAGGAAATGATTTACTATTAAAAAGTGACAACTTTATGTAAATTATCACTTTAATACTTAGTTTACCGTTTGAAGTAAAATTTGTGTCACTTCTCCACCTAATGTACATGTTTTGCGCACATCTCTGTAGCAATCTTGGTGCATATATTCAGTGCGAGAAAAAAGAGGCTCTAAGTAGCAATAGGAAAATCTGCCACTTTAATTAGCAACTATTTTCGCCGTAGCCTAATTAGAAAGTGCATTAATAAACTATTGGTTGATATAAAAGCGCAGCCGTCTTTGACGACTTTATGTTCATGGGCAACACTGCTCATTACGGTAAAATGGCATGCAATATTAGAACCTCCAGACGGCAAATTACAGAAATTGGGCTGATGTACGGCAACAGAAAACATCGAAAACAAATAGGATAACAGTCCTCTCCGAAGCGGTAATTTAGACGTAATTTACTTAATTTTTCAAGCACGGTATTTTTCTAATGTAAATAGTTTTTTACTGTATAATTTAAGTCTGTTTCGAGAAAGTTAATTTTATGTTAAAGATGCAGTTGCGTGTAGTCTGGGAGATTGTCAGGAAAAACTCCATATTTTACGCAGGGAAATAATAATAAAATAGCCTATTTGTCGTATGGACGGTGCTTCTTGTTGAATTTTGTAAAAAACCGTTTGTTCGCAAGAATAATATTCCTGTAATCTTTTAGGCGTAAAGTGAGTGGAATTGGGCTATAACATAGAATATTACATTTTAAAATTGGTTTTTAGCAGCCAGCCAAGGGAGACAACTAAAGTACCAGCTCTTCAAGTTGTTGACTCGTTAAGACAAGTATGTATTTACCCAAAAAAAAGAGAATGTTTTTGGAATAAATGTAACATCTAACATTGTTGCTTTAAAGCATTCCCATTTGCAATGCTAACTCCATCCCTAAGAATTACATCAAAAATTGAAAAAATTCTGTTGTGAATAAGCCAGACTTTTGCATAAACATTTTTGTTCCCTCTAAGGGATTTCGGACATATAGATGCAAATTGTGCTCTCAGACGGATTATGGTATATTAAAATGACTTCAGTCAACTTTGTGTAATATACCTAACGTTTCTGCGATATGTTTCTCTCTAAGACATCATTTTAACACTTTGAATGCTTGTAAAGGGTCAGTAAGTACATAGAATAAAGTTCATTCAGTATTGTTTTTCAAATTCATCGTTTTAGCTTAAACATGCTAACAGTCACTCATTTGCAACTAAGTTCGCTATTAACAACTCAGGAAAACATAAGAATAAACACATTGTTTAGTCATTATGTCCCTGTACTCAGTGACTTCATGTCTAACTGTATCATGAACCACATCATGTCTCTATCCTTTAGGACGCAATATTGCCTCTTTCCCTCATCCTCAAAGAAATTATACCTTATTTTATGTCTCTATCCTCAAGCAAGTCATGTGTCGGTCTTCAAGGACTATATAAACCACTACCCTCAAGGACTCTGTCTTCAATGAAATGTCCTATGTCTGTCTCCTGTCTGTATCCTCTAGGACTATAAAACACTATCCTCAAGGTCATAATGTGCCTTTCCTCAAGAACATCATGCCTCTATCCTCAAGGATATTATATCTCTGTCATCAAGGAAAACATTCCCCTTTTCTATAAGACATCATGTCTGTGCACAAAGATATCCTGTTTCTTAGCTATTCTGATATATTTTAACACAATGGAAGCCTTATATAATTATTGTCAGATACGTAAATAGATTTGTATAACAAGAAGTATGTATCTTAGATACAGGGCGATTGAGTCAATCAAATATTGCATTTCCACCTTTATTCAAGTAATGTCTAACAACTAATGTGCGTTTTCAGAGCTGTCGCAGAGTGTGCCCACATTGCATTATGGGTAAATTCTTACCAGGCATCGTTTTATCGATTTTTAGAATGTATATAGGTCCGTGCCCAAAACACATCATTCCCTATAGCACTGATGCCTTTTTCCTCAAGGACTTTATGTCTCTAATCTTCAAGAACACCATGAAGTTGGTTTGTATCTCAAGGTGCAACAAAGGTAATGGGTCGGGCATAGAAAGGGCTTGATTTGGTCAGCATAGAAGATGGTGCTTAAAATATCAACAGTAAAAATTATCATATAGCATAGAAGTTGGCCATAATTTTTCATGTAGCAAAAACAGACATCATGTTTTATATCCTGTAAGAAAATGGCTATTTCTTATCCAATAACAGAGTGATGATGTCATGTAGCATAACTTGATGTCATACTTTACATAAAAAGACTATATTTTATGCTGCAGCTAAACTATGTCTAAAATGTCATATTTACTATGTAGCATTTTTATTCTGTTTCAACAAGACTATAAATATCCTATCCATTAGTGGATCTATGATGAAATGGTCATGATTTATCCTGTTGCATAATTAGTTTACAGTTGATGTGAAAGTGGTGGTGTGAAAAGACATACTTGATGCTATCAGTAACCTGTCATAACCACAGTCCTTTATACCTGTCTGAAACAAACATGATCAAACACTAGGAGATAAGCATTGACAGATCAGTAAAAGTTCTCTTCAGCCATTTATCTCAAATCCTTAATAAACCCTGCTCTCAACAATATTTTATTAAGGCACTGGTGTCTTATGTTGCCAAGGAAGCTGATGTGATCAGATAATTTCAATTTTTCTTGATTGAAAAGTAATGATTAGTGGAAAACACCAACATATGTCACCCTATTTTGGATTTAATTCATCTTCTAGATTATTTTGTGTGGTATTTGTAATTTCGCTCAAGACATAAAAATGGCTGATCATACGGTTTCTAATTTGTTGTTACATCTGGAAAGTCTGCCGCATGCTATAAAGACTAAGTTAAAGCACGCATGCAGTTTCTTCTGTGTTGTTAGGGATGCTTGAAAATATTACGCAGGGTGAGTTCAGTCAGTGTTTAATAGTTTTGGTGCAGGCAGGCTGCAATGCTATCAAGGTAAAGTTGAGACACTCTCATGCAGTGTGTTACAATGGGTGGCGTGCTGGTCAAGTGGTTAACACTCTGGACTACCAATCTGGAGCTCCCCGGTTAAATCTCGGCCTGGGCACTGGAAATTTCAGAAATGCTTTTCAGTGTTGCCCACCCATCTAGAGATAAACTGGTTTAGAAACCTAGAGGTAGTCTCTCGCGTGTATTGCTACTATACACCCGGCACGTTGAAGAACCAAGGGATCTATTCGTAAAGAGCTGAGGGTATAGCTGGTACCCGTGTTCCCTTGTATCTGCATTCTGTCTCATCAATTTGTCTGCGCCTGTCAAACGTTAAATTTTGTATAAACACAAGAGTATAATAGCATGGCCATAATATGTTAAGTCAGTTATGACTGGTTGCCATAATATCAGAGAATCAGTGTATTATAATAATGTTGTGACATCAGGGGAAACTTACAGTCATTTAAAATGTTATAAAAGATTGTGGTGAAGCAGTCAATTTCTAATAGCTTAACCTTTGGGAAACTTGCAGCCGCTTGAAAAGTTAAAAGGCAATGATGAAGCAGTCGATTTGTTGCATTCGGGGAAGCCAAAACAGCTTTTGCAATTGCAATGTTAAAGGCTTCAAATAACGCAGTTGTTCTGTGGTAGTGTTAGTTTACTTATTTTATCTAGTATTATCTGATTGACCAGACGCCAGGTGTCAATCAAGTGACTTCATCACCTATCAAAATTCGACTTTACCTATGACAAATAAATGCACGTGGAAAAGGTTTGAATGGATTCTTTTGTTATAAATAATCCGACATCAACAAAGGGGTGGGTTTATAGCACCATTGGCGTCATGTCAATTCCATTCATTCTGTTGTAAGCTTGACTTGATAAATAAAGTCATTTGTTACTTGATCACTTACCCTGCAGACATGTATACAATACTTGGAGACTTATTATAAGTTTTACTTCACCAAATGTTTAATGAAAACTCTCACATTTCTAGATGTACTTTGTATATCATATATAATAGATTATATATAAAGAATACACACTAAACTTGTTTTTTACATTTTTCAAAATCTTTCATATTGTATTCAGTAAGCTAGTTCTGTTCATTCATTCATTCATTCATTCATTCATTCATCCATGCAGTTGTTTTTTCAGATATTAATTCATTCATTTTAGTCAAGTCAGTTGAGTCAAATTTAGCTTTGTCAAGACGGTCAGCAAGCCAGCCAGTCAGATTGGTCAAGTCAGTCAGTAAAGTCAGTCATCTAGCCTGCAAGTCATCCAAATCAGTCAAGTTATTTATGTCAAGTCAGTCAGAAAGTCAGATCAGTCAAGTCAGTCAGTCAGTCAGTCAATGAGACAGTCAAATCAGTCAGTCAAGTCAAGTCAAGTCAGTCAGCTAGCCTGCCAGTCATTCATATCAGTCAAGGCAGTCAGTTTTTCTATTTATTCTTTTGATTGATACATTCAGTCATTTCTGTGTATTCAGTCAATCCAGAAATCATGATTTTCCCCACAAAAAAATCCTTCCAATATGTCATCCCAATCTCATAAAGAAAAAAGATTTGTGATAAATGCACAAGATTTCAATTTCATGGTTCCGAATACTGGTATTTACAGCATGGCAATTTTCTCTGTTCCTTGTTGTTGTTGTTAAGATCACTGCAGGTAGCGATGGCTTTCTTTTCTATCCGTTATGATCTAACTTAATTGAGTGAAAAATTAATAAGGGAACTATCATAGAAATGACTTAATTAACTTCAGCGGTCTATAATAGGCTATGGTAGCTAGCTTCGAGAAAATTTATTACTTTCTGCGGCATGAAAACAAATATTTTGTGTGCACGCGGACCTAGAACGGTGAGGACTCTAATTTGATTATTTGTTACAGTAGGTGATTAGATGATTTTGAGATAGGATCTGCTTAATTAATTAGAACCATAAAGATTGTGATATGAAATAAAATGTTAATTAGTCGCAATATGAGAGGTGACATTGATCGAAGTTAGAAGTTGCGATCTGGTACCTGATTAGAAGCTGAGGCAGGAGGGATGAATCGTGCTTTTTATTCGAAGATCAAAGTTACTTTTCCTATGGAATTGATATAAAATTTGATCTCGTCTTTCAGACAACCAATTACTTCAGTCGTTAAATAGATACTATGTTTTGAATATAAACTTGGAGATATGATACTTGGGTTGGGAGTGTGAGCTGCTGTAGGAGATACGTGTCTGTTCAGGAATACATTAAGGAAGATTCTATTATAGTCAGGAAAAACTAATTTGTAAGTTGCTTTTCAAAATCTTTTTAAATATTCACTAAATGTATTCCTAAATTTTTATTATTTATTGTATTTGATTTACTTTTCCTAAATTCTTATTTGTTTATTACTTTTACATAGTGTGTAATTATTCAGAGAACAAATAAAAGTTATTTTACCTAAATTATCATAGATATTTTAAGTTTGTAAGTTACTTACCTTTATCTTAGTTTGCAGTTTGTGTGTTACTTTATCTTAGACAAGTTTGTAAGTTATACCTTTATCTTGGTCAAGTTCATAAGTGTTACTTTACATTTATCATAAGTTAAGTTTATAAGTTACTTTACCTTTATCCTAGTGAAGTTTGTAAAATTACTTAATTACCTTTATCTAACTTAAGTTTGTAAGTTATTTTACATTGATCTCGGTTAAGTTTGTGAGTTAATTTACCTGTCTGTTGTCACTAGTTACCTCTATAATATTATCAATTTCACTACCGGTATCTTGTATTCGTTTTAAAATGGATAATTTATAAGTATGTGCATAAGTGGAAGAAATTTGCACTTCAGTAAATTACAGTTTGCTTTAATCTTATGTTGAGACATAGAGTCATAAGTAATGGAGTCTGCTGAATCTTGGAATGTGTGTCTTTCATTTTCATCGTAATTCTCTTCAAAGTTCCAACAAAATAATAATGAAGTCCAAGTTGAAAAATAAATACATAGAACACTTGAAAATTGACAGACATGTTTGTTTTTAAGGAAAGGGAAAATCTAGTATTTTACTCTCAGCCTGATCACTGTGGTGTAAAACCTCAGTACATGATTCATTTATAGTCAAACCTGGCTTTATAACAGGCAGACTTCAAAGGGGGTCACAATAAATGGATGTTTTTTTAATAAAAGTGTTTTAAATGAAAAATGGCCATTTAGGATAACTCCGTTTTTACAGCTAGGTGACTGGGTTATAGAGGTGATCACTAAAGCAGGGTCAGCTGTATTGAAATATAACACTGTACAATATAGATATAGATCATAATAAATTAGAAAGCATGAATGAAAAAAAAATCTATTTTAAACCCTGAGGCTTTTTCCTGTTTAAATGCCCATCTTTGAACTTGGACAGAATCATTAATTGACATACTGGGTGTACGATGAAATTTTACTGACTGAAAAGGGCAAAGTGTAGATCATGATCAGACTTTACAGAGATGTGCAAGCTGATCATGATCTGCACATGTTGAGGTTGTGGGTTCGTGCCCCACTGGGGTCACAACCGCACTTCCTCATATGACACCAGTATACTGTTTTTTCCCTCAAGTGGACTCTAGAGAGACTCGATAAGTACAAGCTTTCTTTACAATCAAGCAAAAATAAATCAGTATAAACTAAAGGGAAAATCACTTGCAATTATGGGTTAACGTTATAAAATGGTCTGTATTTTTAAGTAAGATACAAAGTAAGTCGCTACATATAAAAGTCACTCGACCCATGATGTATAAAAGTCTTATTGACCTTTCATTTCTTTACAACAATCCATCTAATTACATGGACCGTCTTTGGACTCGTTAATTAAATAATTGTATATGAAAATTTTATGCCCGTCGAGCTCATTGTGATAATAAACTACCTGTTGTCACACAACATTAATTTCTATCAGATACGGCAATTGACGAGCAATTGTTGTTTACAGCAAGACGATGGTGGTTTGATCGTGTCTCAGATTGAACTGCGGCTGGAGTGATTTATGTAGCCAATCTCGGCGATGATTTGTCATTTTGATAAATAATAATTAACGTAAATGTTAATTTTGCGACTTTCTATTTTTGCACCGCAAAATGTGATTTTCATTGACCAACATTTTAATGGTGTGGTATTGTTTGAATTGTTCGACGATTCCGCCGACAGTTGTTAAGATCTGTTGATTTGATTTCCAGTTCCAGTAACCAATAATTGCCCAACATTAATTAAGTTTTATGTAATAATAAGTTCGGATCTTAATTAGTTCCTTAAACACCTGATAAATTATTTTAATACAAAGCATAATCTCTTGAATTCATCTTGACATGCGCCTTCAAGAATAGAAAAGATAGCAGAATGTTTTACAGATCCATTCTGGGAATAGAAAGCTGTATGGTATAAGGCAAAAAAAAATGTGTTTGATTCTTTGAAACTTTTTATAGCATACCAGTCCTGCTGTATACAGTGTTGTAACATGTTTAATAATTTTGAATTTAGGTAAACTTAGGGATCTGAAATACACTCTTGCACAAAAAAAAAATGATTGTAAAATACATTTTTCAAATTATAAATATGCTGATCATTGATGTAAAATCACATACACTGCATTTCCATTTGGATAAAGCATACAGAAAAAATGACAGACATAATTATCCTACCTATATTTGAATGGAACTATCCTGAAAGTTCTTACATGTGTTCCTGGTCAGTATAACAGGACAATACACAACAACTGTTTCCTGCAACTGTAATGGGACAATACCAAACAACTGTTTCCTGTCTGTGTAACAGGACAATACACTACCACTGTTTCCTGCCAGTGTAACAGGACAATGCACAACAACTGTTTCCTGTCAGTGTAACAGGACAATACACTAAAACTGTTTCCTGCCAGTGTAACAGGACAATACACGATAACTGTTTCCTGCCAGTGTAACAGGACAATACACTAACTGTTTCCTGTCTGTGAAACAGGACAATACACTACCACTGTTTCCTGCCAGTGTAACAGGACAATACACAACTGTTTCCTGTCAGTGTAATAGGACAATACACTAACTGTTTCCTGCCTGTGTAACAGGACAATACACTACAACTGTTTCCTGTCAGCGTAACAGGACAATACACACTTTTCCTGCCGTGTAACAGGACAATACACAACAACTGTTTCCTGCCAGTGTAACAGGACAATACACTAACTGTTTCCTGTTTGTGTAACAGGACAATACACAACAACTGTTTCCTGCCAGTGTAACGGGACAATACACAACAACTGTTTCCTGTCAGTGTATCAGGACATTACACAACAACTGTTTCCTGCCAGTGTAACAGGACAACACACAACAACTGTTTCCTGCCAGTGTAACAGGACAATACACTACAACTGTTTCCTGCCAGTGTAACAGGAGAATACACATTCCCAGACACTGAAACAATACAATACACAACACCTGCATGACTTTTCTACTCAGTTTTAATGTTCGGATTTTAAAAAAATCGAACAAAATTACAGCACTTATTTGGCACTCTTTTTTCATCCTAAAATCATGAAATAAGGCAGTAAAAGCACATCCCTGTAGCTATACATAGCATAGCCTAATAGGATTCATGGAAGAATTACGAACCCCCAGCCTATTTTGGCAAAGTAGCGGATATTTTGTTAGACAGTCATTTGATTTTCATATAATTTCTCGGAATTGTGTCCCCAGGCGTAATTGGATGATTAGCTAGATTGGGCCTTAAATGCAATGAGTGGCTGAAGTAGGGAAATTGAACAAATGTTAGATTTAATGGAATATTGGAGCATAGTGGAATTGATATTGAAAAGATATTAAATTGAGATGGATATGAGTTTGTACGATAATAGCAAGATAATGGATTTCTCCAATTTCTAGAGAGTAACTTTTCTTGTCGTCATTTGTTTCCGTACACTCAAAGGCTTTCAGAATGGGATTGTTTGACAACGGTTTTAAATTTTCTGTTGACAATTACCATTCTCGCCGTCTCTTGTAGGATATTGTCCATTTGGGCGCGCGTTTTCTCGTTGGATAGGAAGATATTGAGCGTTTTTATAACGTGCTGTGCTTTAGTGGTAAGATTTTTTTTTTCTCTATTATTTATGGATGAAATCTATCTGGCTGAAATTACAATTAATGCATTTCTTAATTACTTAATTACTGGGACTTAACTTAATTACTTTTCATTTTAGAACCGCATATGTTTTCAAGCTGCATTTGAATGATTTCTATCACTGAGTAGCACATAAAATTTTGTTTTATAATTCCTGAAGATCTTAATGTGCATAGTTGGGAAATTTCTTCTACTGTGCATTATTATTAAGACGGTAGTGTTAGTGATTGCATATGAAACAAAATGTTATCGTTAAATATTTGACAATCATCACATTAAATAAGGTATACATTCCTGTAGGTTATATATCAATTTCTTTAGGTTATGAATGAGTATATTCATGTATGTTATACGTCCGTTCCTGTAGGTTATGTATCCATCCCTGTAGGTTATGTATTTGCCCTGTAGGTTTTGTGTGTTATGTATCCATCCCTGTACTTAGGTTATGTCCATCCCTGTAGGTTATGTATCCATCCCTGTACTCAGGTATGTCCATCCCTGTAGGTTATGTATCCATCCCTGTACTCAGGTTATGTCCATCCCTGTAGGTTATGTATCCATCCCTGTACTTAGGTTATGTCCATCCCTGTAGGTTATGTATCCATCCCTGTACTCAGGTATGTCCATCCCTGAAGGTTATGTATCCATCCCTGTACTCAGGTTATGTCCATCCCTGAAGGTTATGTATCCATCCCTGTACTTAGGTATGTCCATCCCTGTAGGTTATGTATCCATCCCTGTACTCAGGTATGTCCATCCCTGTAGGTTATGTATCCATCCCTGTACTTAGGTATGTCCATCCCTGAAGGTTATGTATCCTTCCCTAGCTGTACTCAGGTTATGTATCCATCCCTGTAAGTTATGTATCCATCTCTGTAGGTTATGTATCTATACCTGAAGGTTATGTATCTATGTATCCCTCCCTGTATTTACCTGAAGGTTATGTATCTATACCTGAATGTTATGCATCTGTACCTGAAGGTTATGTATCTATCCATGTTATTATTATGATGTATCCTCATAGATATTGTAATGTATGTTATAAATCACTCACCAAAACCACTACACAACCCCTCCCAAAAGCAATATAAAAAGACTCTAAAAGAAAAATAAACTGTACTTCTTAGCACAAGAAACAGAATATTAAAACAACAAAAAGGGAGGAAGACCAGGACAACTGTACATAACAGAATATACTGCCTCAGAACAGTCTGTTTCCTTGGGCTTCTTTCATGGTAAACACGAAAAAAAATCTTGTGCCAAAGTCTCTTTTAAAGGGATTAAAGCTAACAGAGAGGCATAGAGTCTTTTAAAAGGATTAAAGCTAAGGAAAAGGTGTTGAGTCTTTTAAAAGGATTAAAGCTAAGGGGGCTAACAGAAGCAGGAAAAGGTGTTGAGTCTTTTAAAAGGATTAAAGCTAAGGAAAAGGTGTTGAGTCTTTTAAAGGGATTAAAGCTAAGGAAAAGGTGTTGAGTCTTTTAAAGGGATTAAAGCTAAGGGAGATGCATATCCTACAGAAAATTAAGAGAGCTGAAGACAGCTCTTTTGAGTTGGTCACTTTACCAACAGACGAAAATTGTTGGAAGGCAAAGGTTGCCACGCTGTCATGTAAAATTAATATTTAAGGTATCGCATTTTTGCATAATGCATTTCTTTTTTTGCCAAAGAAAAAACATTACTTTTTTTCCACTGTAAATTTCTCAGAAGTTGACCTATCTCCTAGAAGAGCTATTTTTCTGAAAATGAAACGGGCCTGCGAATCAAAGCAATAACTCATGTCTCGGCCCGAGGTGAAAGTTGAGATCTTCTTGTCAAGAAGTTCTCACAGATTTTGGAAATATCAATTTGATTTAGTTTAACACAAATTGACTTTTGTTCATGGAAACTGTCACAGAGGACTTTGTTCTTGTCTCCTTTATTTTAAGAGATTTGTGTTTGCAGTGGCGTTGAGCCTGGCCCGTCGTCACATTTCTCGAGAAATTTTGTCATACCTTGTTTAGTGTGAACTGTCTTGTGATCAATAGTTAATACAGTATCACTCCCCGTTGACTTCAATTCATGTAATAATTATCAATTTTATGTGAAATACATGAAATGTGCGGCATTAAATTTAATTAATTCCAGTATTAGAGAATTATCTGTCAAACCTGGTTGCCTCCCTTGGAACTGCTGAAGAAAATATTGTCATTTAATAGAATTTACATCATAAAGCCAGAATTTTGTATTATTGTAAATGAATCACATGGGCGATAGATTCAAATTTAGTGCCCTGTCTTTGTCGAATTATAAGCGAGATATTTCCCAAAGGTTCTTAGCTTAGAATTGCTGGTACTGGTTTTAAATGAGTGAAAATTTTAATTTGGATTTCAGTATCTGATAAGGATCTCGAGGGAAGGGAAAGCGCTGTAAAGGTTGGAATTTACTAAAGTATTAATGTGGTGATGTTTGTCAATCGTTTAACAAATATCACTTTCGGAAACCAAAATTTTGTCAGTGATAAATTGCTGTATCATAAAGCTCATGTACAAAGGGAAGTTAGAATATTATTCTAATCAGCTGCTTTATTCATGCAGAATATAGCACAATTTATTTTTAGTTCGTTTAACCCACTTTCAAAATGAAGTGCCACCCAGTTACCTCCCTTACCATACAGTATTTATTGTGTGATACATTGCAAGGGAGATCACTCTGTTTCAGCTTACATTCAGATAGAGAAATTTGTAAACATGCCTGAGTTATACAGGCTCCCACTTAAAGGGGATAACATCATTTTTTTCCCATGGAAACAAGCAGAAAGTGTCACCAATGTGTATTGTGCAAAAGCATAATGAAAGGGAGATCACTGTGTTTGAGCTTGTTTTAAGACAAGCCCAGCAATGGCTGCCTGAGGGAATTAGGTAATAGAATCATGGAGAAGGTATAAACTAGGTAGTACCGGTCACTGGGTACAAATGACTGACATTTTCAGATTCTAGGGATTTTTACATGCAGTATATCAGTGTAGATTGCCTCCCTTTGGCAATTTAATGTTGAAATATGCTGTATATTGAGTTATAAACGTTTATAAAGAAAAATTGCTATAGAACTTAATTATGTTGATTTTAGAAAGTCTATAAATAACAATTATGCCTACAGTAAAATCAGAAGAAAATATCATAAAATGATAAGAAAGCTCCCATCTGAATTTCTGAAATTATTTTTACAGACTGGTACATGATGGTACCCTGGCGCAGTGTCGGAATTCTGTAACATTTTACATAAATTGTATTTTCATCATACAAAAGTCTTCTATTAGGAAAACATTTAAAACTTATTTAATTTAAATGCCATAAATCTTAGTAAAAGAGCCCAGATGCGCTATGTATGTTTTGGTATGCGGGCAACCAGGGATTTAAAAATAATATACTGATATATACACGGCATTATCCGCCAGATCGTGATTTCGTGCAGCGTTTAATTTTAAAAATTTTTAGTGTCATTATTCAGTTAGTAGTTTGATTACCTCCCTTGATGTCAGCTAATTCAGGTTGATTATCTCCCATTTGTTATGTCACAGGTCAAACCTTACTTTAAAAAAGTCACTCTTTCTGACCAAATTAGTAACAAGTCAAAATTAATGATAATAAAAATAATGTTACTTGATGATGATGATGATGATGATATATATAGAAATGGTAATGATGGGTGTAGAATGATGATGATAATATTATAAAAAGGTTAATATTGATAAAACAAGAAGATCAGTTAGTGTAGTCTGGTGGTCCAAGATAAGATTTGAACCCCAGACCCATGGACTTGAGTCCGTTTCTTTACCTCTGGACCGCTGAGTAGTGTTTTGTTACTTGTTTCCCTTACTCAGCACTTTCCCTCCCAGGCCTAATCAAATTTTATAATAATCTCTAACCCGGCCCTAATCAAATCTTATAATATTTCTCTATTACCAGCTCTTAAATTGTGATGTCAAACAGTTATTTGCCAGCATTAATAGATTTGTCGTATTCTTTCATATAAGCAATTCTGGTTACAAATTGCTAGAAATTATGATCTGTGCACTTCATAATACATCTGGAACATTTTCTTTAATTTTCTATACTCACTTAATCTCATTTAGGCGTTCGCTACATTCCAATCTATCAAATAGCTAAAGCCCCAAAAAAATAACACGAAAAGTCAATTTCTTATATAATTTGTAATATAAAAGGTGCTATCCAAATTTTGTTTCCCCTTGGACTAAAGCAATCTTCCAAAAACCCGGAGAATTTCAGAAAATAGATTGTATACCAGTCGGAAGAAGATGGGTTTAACACTTAATAAACTGTGACACAGTCTGAACTTTTTGATTACTTTCGCAATGGAATAAATGAAATTTTCTGATTAGTGGGATACCCCTCGGATGAGGCAATATCATCAATTTCTACGTAGTGTCCATGCTGGTTGTGGCAGCCAATCTCACCCCCTTATTGAATATTGACACGACTTCTGCTGGCATCGCTTTAACTAATCAACGGAACGGCCACGGTGAAAGCCATTTTCATTTTCAGCCAGGTTTTCTCACTATTCATGGTTTTTTGAGTAAATTGCCGAGTTTTTTTTTTTTCTGTAGAGAAAATATTATGCTCATGAGATAGTGTTGTTATTTTATTTGAAAGAACGAAAAATAATTCAGGAAAATATGTTGATCAGATTGCGTTAAATTGTTGTCTAAGGGGAAAATGTCTTTAAGTGTAACAAAATGAAACAGAAATTTTAGCTTTTATTTAAATTTGAATTGATTTATTATGTGCCAGCAAAATATTAAGAGAAAAACTTATTTTTTCTTTTTTAATTATTCAACAGGAACAAATTTAAACATGTGTATTACAATTTTTCACGAGGTCTACTTGAATGAAGTGAAAGTAAATGCTTTCACGTCAGGGCTGCATTAGAAAACTATTACTTCGAAATTGTTTTCTCGATTTCGGGATTTTTGAAATTGTTTCACTGAGTTTCGGATTTAATAGTCAAAAGCTTTTAAATAGCCTAAAATCTGCATTCAGTGTTACCAGGGGAGATAAGTCAATCCACATTGTCCACAGGGAGCTGTAGGAATCCTTCGAATTGACACCTCTGTATTAATGTAATTGTTAAGGAGAAAATTTAGTACGGTAGGGATGATATTCGTCATGGAAATTCATAGATCAGAGTGGATGCCGCTAAAGGAGCGCTTGTTTGGAATAAATCAAGCAGAATAAGAATTGTTAGCCGGTCAAGATCAGGCTCGTAAAGCACATAAAGAACGTAAGTCTTCTTTTCTTTTGAGTTATCTATTACGTTTAATTGAGTAGAAACATGACTGATTGATATGAAGGGATTCCGCCATGTGTTTGCCTCACTCTTTACCGCTATTCACAGCGTATCATTAAGACGCGTCACATTCATCTCATTTGAATACGCGGTGATTTGTGGATGACAAAATACATTTATCTGTATCTGATTTATCAAGATCTGCTCTATGAGCCGGATTTAACACTCTTCATCAGTGTCAATAAAGGCTGCAGTTGCGTTTGATCGGCTAATTTAATATATTCTGTTGAAAAGGTTTATATGCTGGACATTATATTAATTATGCGTAATTAAAGATGGGTAACCTAGAATTTGAAATTGATTTCACCCAGATAAAGATGGGCAATTTTCGGTAGCTTCTTCACTGCTTATTTATTAGGTGTCGACTATTTAAATACAGACCACCTTTGTGATTTGAGCCAATTATGTGCTTTAGAATATTGAGGATGTATTGTCAAAGATGTATCATAAATCTTGCGGTTAAAGTGCTTAATTCAAATGTGGCTGAAAAAGTAAATGTGTGTAAATTCAGAGGTCTTAATGATTTAAACTTAAGATTCATTGCTGTTTGTGCACAGAATCTAAACGAATTGCGTGAATATTGTAATGCCCGTTGCTGATAATTTTTACCCCAGCTCTAATATTTATTACAACTGAAAACATATTGACACTGATTGGCTGTGGTCATGGGTTTGAGCCACATTGCTGAGCTGACTCTCAGTTGGCAGTTTCTTACAAAGGATGGGAGTCTAGTTCTGGTCCAGTCTAGGAGCAATGGTTATGTAACCTGCCTGCGTGTACCTAACCCTGTAAAAATACTTTTGAAAGGGTGTTGAACCCAAAGAAGAAAACATCTTGTTTCAATCCTATGTTTTACTTCTTAGGGATTTTTCTAGAGCGTTTGAGCAGGGTGCTGCACCCTGTCCTTTTTTTCCTCCCCCTGCTCAGCCCTTTTGTTGTAACCAACATATTAAAAGATATAGAACCCATTGAACATCCTTGGAGAAGCATCAGTTAGCATAATAACATTTTCAGTTTATGAAAGTGTTGCATTCTTCTAGAAGCAAAGTTTTCTATTTGGAAGGATATTTTCTGATACTCAAGCATTCAAATGTGCAAAAAAATGCTCTGCTCCTAACTCAGCGCACACTGCCCATTTTTGAGGGCACCCTGCCCTTTTTGGCAGTCTAGAATAATTCTTATATAAGATAGTTAAGTTTGAAGCATGATAATGACCTTTGGCCTTCGTGATTAATTTAGTTCCCATCAAAACTCCACAAGGTGATATACCAACCAATAAATCACTCAAACAACAAATCTTTTTCCTAATTAAACAAACTTTGCAGCAGATCTCTTGCTTCATGTCCCTCCTTCCCAGCCCCCTGCCCCTTCCCCCACCCCCACCCCTATCTCTTACACACACTTTTTTTTTTCAAAGAAAAACTAAAGACAGTATAAAAACTATATATTATAATTTGTGCATTAATAAGTGTATAGTAAATAAATTGCTAGTTAATGTAATAATATACAAGTCCTGAAGGAAATAAGATGTAAAATCCATTAAATTTTGTTGATTAGCAGAATTTAAACCTTTTAATGTAAGTAAATAATTAATGACCAAGCTGAGAGTCAAGTAATTATCAATATTACTTTTCAGTTGATAAGATTTTAATTGCTAAAGTCATGTACTGCAGAATTTCACTGTAGAAAATGAAGGAGTTTGTAGAGGTATAATATTACAGTACTGTATAATTCACAATTTATATATAATTTGAGAGATTCATGCAAAACAGTGGTAAATGCGATGTCCATTATAATTTTATGTAAATTGCAACTTCTTCCCATGGAGTGCCTCTGTTGTGTTATTGCACGTAGACTGTTTCTTGACGTATTTTTTGTCTTTTATAAGTTTTCTAAAATCCTGAGAATTTTAATAACCAGCACGTTTTACGTTTCTTTCCCTCCCACACAGTTTCGTGTATTTCCATCGAAAACAGTGACTTTATTGTGTTATAAGATCATATATGAGAGTCGCAGAATGCAAGAATCCTAACCGTGCCTCTAACTCATTGCTCTAAGGTTGTTGTATGTCAGGAAGGAGTAGCTACCTTCATTGCTGTGACCAGGGTGACCATGTAGGCTTCTGAGGTCTCCTTGTCTGGAGGTACAGTGAAACCTCTCAGTAGCAAACACCCTTAGGTACACTGAAATGTGTTTGTTGTAGAGAGATGTTGTTCGGTAATGGTTGATTCTTTATATAATTGGTGAGACAGGAAAGAAAAATGTGTGTCTATTTATGGAGGTTGTTGCCCTAGCGAGGTGTCATTTGGGGAGGCAGGACTGTGTATATTAAGACCTACCAACAGCGGTATTCATCACATTCAGTGATAACTTTAGAATACAGTTAGACTGTTCATGCAAATCATAGTCTGCACTGCCATAAAGGCAAATAGAAGCAGCTGAAAGATTAATTTAGTTTAAATCTTTTGTTCACAAATAGCTTGCTAATTAATGTAAGGAAAAGCCCCCTCAACCCCCACCGACCCCTTTCCCACCCTTCTTTACCCCCCCCCTCCCCCCTAACTACCCCCGTCCCCTTTCCCACCCTTCTTTACCCCACCGTCCCCTTTCCCACCCTTCTTTACCCCACCGTCCCCTTTCCCACCCTTCTTTACCCCACCGTCCCCTTTCCCACCCTTCTTTAAAAAGAATCAAGACATGCAGATACTTGAAGACTATTAAAAGTTAGCAACAGGTTGTTTAACTGGGGAAAATAAAACAAACAAATAGATTAGCCGTTTTGTTGATGAAGCTAGTATAATACATTACTGCTGGTTTCTGAAACAGACATTGTCTGTATGGAAATGAAGCCGGAAAGCGGGCTGACATAAAAATAGCAAATAAACATGAATTTTGCATTACAGTTAATCAACCTCTTTATGAAATCTGGAATGTTTCTGACATGTATATTATTAAGTAAATTGACAAGGCATACCCTTCCCAGCAGCCGTTTATTGCTAGAACAGTTATCTTTCTACCGTCTCCGGTTACTGAGCGGGAATTAGTTTATGAATATAAATCTTGTCAATTTAATGCTGGAGTGTTTAGTAAATATACTTAATGAATGATTAAATACAGGATTTTAGCTTTATTTTGTGAGATTCAGCCAAGAAACCGTGTAGGATATTTTCGAGTAGTAGTGATAATTGAAATTGTTATAGAATATAATGAGGTCTTTATGTTTACACTTTGGCAATTAAGGCTGGAAACACTAATTGTGGGAGTTGTTATAGGAGAACGGGGATACTAAGCAAATTACAGGTAAACTTCGTTTTTTTCCCCGTAATTGAACAAGATAGAGAAGTAATGGATAGAGTAATAGATTAACTAATTGCCTTGTTGAAGTAAGCAATAAGTAAATTAGTTAACAGTAAAGTAAAAAAAAAAAAAAAATTAATTATCATGAAATTTGTTATACAAATTGCGAAATAAATTGACTATTTTTTTGTACTGTAAACTTTTAAAAGAGGTATACAGTAAAAATTAACTGATTGAATAGCAAACAGTGCAGATCATGATCAGGGCAGTGGTCCAAAAAGCTAGAATTACCACCAGTAGGGTAATGGGTTGTTTTCGTTAGAATAAGATGCAATCAAAAGAAGTAAATGAAATGAATAAGTCGGATAGGGCCTATGTGGAAAATGGTTTATTTTCCAAACTCCGCAGTAAACGAGCGAGACAAGGCAACACACGTATATAAGGATCCTCATCAGCGGTTTAATATTTGATGCTATTCTTGTAAAAAAAAGGAATGAAAGCACTAATTTTACAACACCACGTAAAACCTGGCATAATGAATCTTTGTGCCAATTTAATCTAGTACATTAATATCTCCTTGCAGACATTTTTCACAGATTTTTTGCCGCCTAAGTGGGCGGAGCTACGGAATGAACTCGTAAGCTTGATGTTAGTTTTTGACAAATCGTTACCAAAGACGCTGTAAGTTATAGCCATTCCCGAAGAAAACTGACTCTCTGTCTATATAATCAAACGGACCATTAATCCAGTGCCACAGAATCCCAGGAAATCCTATGTGTGGAATGGAACAGCCCATCCAGCCCCTCCCAGAAAATCCTATCTGGTTGACCCAACCAGGCCCTCAGAGTCCCAGAAAATCCTGTCTCACAGATTCATCCAGCCCCTCAGAGTCCTAGGGAATTCTATCTCAGGCACCCAACCAGCCCCTCAGAGTTCTAGGGAATCCTGTCTCTGGTATAATACATGATGTCCAGGGAAAATCTATTCTTGGTATAAAACCAAACAAACCCATCCAGCTCCCTTGGAGCAGATTATAAAACATCGTATATCTTAGCCTGATCATAGTTGTGGGTTTGAATTCCTTCATAGAAAACATCTTACATCAAGTTTCTTCATCCCTTTTCCATGGGTACAGAAATCTCGAGTTTTCGCCTTGCTTTAATCATAAATCTTTAATGTATGTTATGGGATTTATAAATAGTTCTGAACATGAAGCTGCAGTGAATAACCAAAATGTATGACCTAAGATCTTACTTTGTGAAGAAAAGTTTAGGCATTGAAACTTTGAATCTGAAGAAAGTGTTTAAACTTACTGACTGGTGGACACAACAGTTACTGTTAATTAAATATCTATGTTTAAAAAATCCTTGAGTAAAACTGTTCATTGCTTGTTGCTGAAACTACTGAAAATATTAAAATTGACCCTTTCCCTTTTGGCAGTAAATAGTTCTGCATGTGTGACCAGTGCAGATCATGATCTCAACTGTTTGCTATTTTAAATAAGTCAGTAAATTTTCACTGACCACACCTTTGAACCAGCTTGTGGTAGTCTGTCCAGACTGAAAGACACACAAGTCCATTTTAGAATCGACCATTCAGTAGTTTTAATGTCGTCTGCAGAAATTTATATTTTCGTATTATATGGTATATTTTCATCATACAGACAACCGTAATTTTACATTGATCGAGCCTGCGTTCATTCAGACAGTTTTGTCGAGCAGTTATGGATGCAGCTTTGTAAAAACATCCATCTTAGATTCTGTCTGTTTGTATCCGCTACTCTCAAAAACCCATCTTCCCAGTAAAAGTAAAATGTGATAAATGAACAATTTTTATAATAACATCCCATTAACGTAATAGCAGCGTATAACCGATGACGGGCTAAAAGCTTTACGCTGCTTTGGTTAAAACATCGTCATTATGATGTCCTATTGACAAATGTGAAAGATACCTAAAAGATCAGTGTGCTAACACGCTCCTAAATACTTAAAATTTCCATTAAAAGCATTCCAAGGGTTCTAAAACGTTACAAAGTCCAAATCCACGTTCACAGTTAATTGGGGTACTCCACTATCAACGTTAATACTCGGTTTCAAAATGCACCAGGGAAATGGATACGCTTTTTCGCTCTCTCTCGAAAACATTTTAATGTACAGAAGTAAATCGCACTCCCATCCATTATAGGATCATGGACGTGTGGTATGCTTTTACGAAGTAACTGGTCAGAAAATGCTACCATCCATTTTGTGAGGATTGGATTCGGAATTAGAGAGAATAAGCTGAATCACGTAAAAGCTTGTCTCGCTGGAGTTACTTGAAAAAATCAACAAGTACAACTGCATTTTTCTCTCTCCATCCAGTGTGTATATGTTAAGGCGGCTGTCACCCTGTGGTTGTATTAAGGTAGATGTCAACCTGTTGTGGAATGGGAGACTTTCAGATGTCTTAATTATTCGTCTTGCATCTTGTAACCTATTTCAACGCATGTGTGTGTGGGGGAGGGGGTCCTGTTTCAGGGATTTAATGGTTATTTCTCTGCATAGGAATATCGCAGAGTGAATTTTATTAACTCTTACCTAAGTTACCGTAGCAAGTTTATTATGTCTTTTAACCAATGTAGACCATGACCAGCCTCTACAGCACTGCAGTTGATCATAGTCTACACTGTTTGCTATTTAGAGATTAGACTTTAACCCTTACATTGCTTAATTTCTAAAATGGTCTATCTTTCAATTTAGATGGTACCATTTATATTGTTTAATGGGGTGTTCACTGAAAATTTAATAACTAAATAGTAAACAGATCATGACCAGATTGCATTGATGTGCAGGCTGATCGTGATCTGCACTTGTTCACAGCCAGTTTCAATCACTAGCAGTAGATGAGAGTTTAAAAAAAAATAGAGGGATCCCCCCAGCCTAAAGTTTATTGTATCTGAAATCTGTGCCAAGTATAATTGGACCAATAAAAAAATGTTTCAATTAAAAATTATACAGTAAAATTGGCACTAAACTCCCAACATGTTTTAAGCATCCGTAAAACTAAACAAGTTGGATTATTACAAAGTTATAAAGCTGGAAATATTCAATTTAATCGCAGATTTTTATACCATAAGGCATTATGATAAAAACGGAGATTAATCTGTTTCAAAATTCTTTTGTTTCGAAAAATGCCAGTCGAGGAAGGCACTTTATGCTTTTTGCTCGCCATGAAAGATTTTTTTTCTCAGAATGAGTAGAATGTTGCATGATTTAGGATAAAGTGCTCTGCGTTGAACCGAAAAAAAAGTGCAGCAACAGGTTGTTTCGTGGTGTTATACAAGACCCTGTTAGGCCAAACAGAAAAAATGTGTTTTTTGTCCCATTGCGAAAAATGTTGAGGTTGGTGGGTCGGCAGTTGTTTATTTTGAAGCGGGTAAATTTCAGGAGCTGCTTAATCTAACTTGTTGACATTAAAATATTCAAGAATTTTATGTTAAATTGGTTCAGATTTGCAAATATGATAGTCCTTCTTCTATATAATCTTACTCTAGATTCAGCACAACAGCAAAACTGATGCTGATGTTACTATTATATACCTTTCATGATGTCATTTTCATTTACTCTTTGTGTGTAGGCGACTTTAAACGACCATATTTTCGTTAATTTTCAAGGTAATTTACTAAAACTTTGGTTAAATATCTTTTACATGCGGTTACTAAGTTTCGAAAAATAATTTAAAAAAGTTGTCATTAAAGTAGTTTATTATGTCATTCCCGGTAATGTACATATCAAATTGACAGATGGCGGGGACTAGCAATCGGTTGATAGTGATTAAAAGATGATTAAAAGTAATTAGTGTAGTTTTTGCTACTTATATATTTTAATTGACTTTATATCATTAACTGTTACAGTGTAATATCAACTTTAATGTAAATGATCATTAAATGAATTACAGAAAAATTCACTGGGATATGGTATTAACTTTTAAGTTCGCCTTCACTTCATTTATAGACCCATGTCTGCGGTCAAATAGTTTTAAACTTTTCACGCCTAGAGTCCATTTCCATTAAAATATTTATACCTCTTTAAACTGCTACCTGTGAAGCAGACAGCAAATACATGTTGTTTTTTTTAATCACAGTTCTGCAGAATAACCTGTCTTAAAGAAATAGACTTGCCTAGATTGGAAGTTGGGAGATCCCATTGTAAAATTCTAGGTGTAATGGGTTGACTTTTAACTCTGCTGTGAGGGAATGATTCTGCCATTGTGACCAGTGCACATCATGATCAGCCTGCACTTCCTTGCATCCAAACGTAATCAAAAACTGTTCTCAATTCCAGGGCCTTTTTTCCTTCTATGAAAGGGGCCGTTTACAGGGGTCTTCCTCTCAGAAAATTTCTTTCAAAGTATGCAGTTTTCACCAAAAATTGACTTTATACCAGGATTTGTTCCTCTAAAAGTTGAGCTATTTTTCCTGCTCAAATATCAGGCCTGGGGGCTCTTCCCCTTGTAAAAAAGGCCCTGAATTCCAACATAAATTTACAGTTGACAAACACAAACATTATAGAGATGTCCTTAATCTTTCACACAAATAGGGACATGTAGTCAAACATTATGTTAAAGACCACCTCTTAATACAGACCACCCTGTGAGTAAAGACCAGTAGAGAGAGGAAACCATGTACTCTTCAGATATAGTGGAAACACCTGTGAATACAGACCACCAGACCAGTCAACAAAGTCCACTTTTAGCTTCTGCATGTCAGTGGTCTTTGTCCACAGGTTTCACTGTATTTTGATATATGGTACATCTTATTGTAAATTTTAGTTCACATTAATAGTGAATTGTTTTACTAGATTTGAAACAGTATTATACAATACTAAAAACTAATGGTAAAGATAAGGAATAGTGCTGAAAAAGTTTGAATTTCTCTGTAGGGGTTTCCTTTTAGGGAAATGGGGTTCGGGGCTTGGGATTTAGTGCTGCTAAGTAGACGTAAATGTTGAGTGCTCAGATAAGACTTAAATATTGCGATGGAGCGATGTTGAGTGTTTTCAAATTTACAGGATAACTTGAACAGAAAATTTCTGCCTTTCCTCAGATTGTTAAACGTAACATTTTAAAAGCAGCTATAACAACTACAGCTGGAATATAACTCTCCAATTTTAACGCTAAATGTTAAAAGGGTTGATGCGACTTAATTGACAAAACAATTACATCGGCAGTAACGTCAGCGCACTAACTGTTTATTGACAGTCAACTGTGACAAGTCGCAGTAAATTCAAACGTTTAAATTAGATCAAAGCTGCGACGGTTACAGTAAAATGCATTTTTCCTGAATTAAGGAGGGAAGAAATAATTAAAGGGTATGTGACAAGGTGTCGTTCTGATGAAACAAACGGCAATTAAACGGTTGATATACATTTGCCTTGTTAGCACCTGTAATACATAATATCGGCAAGGGCCAATTAGAGAGGCAAGGCTGTAAATCTGGCGGTCTCTAATTGACTTCTTGAAGAACGTGTGTGCTCAAAATCGAGGAGGGTAATTGTGGAAAACTTTGTTTGGTGTAAATGCATAATTGTTTCTGTATCCAATTATGCTACAATATATTGACTACCTTTTCGTTCAGCTGGCTTGATGAATTAACTAATCATTTGGTTTTATGGTGTAACAGCGGCAAGATTTTCAAATAAATATTTATTTTTTTGTCTTGCATTTTGTTTCTTTTGCAATAAATTTTACCTTGTTTTTTCGTTGTCAAGAAAGATTGGTTTATAAACTAATAAACTAATATTAAATCATTGACTCATTCTTTTACAACTGTTTTTGCGTAGTAACCGTGTACTTTTACAAGCTTGATACCATGAAAAATGTGTACTTTTACAAGTTTGTTGGCATGGAAAATATATACTTAACTGCAGTGACCTTTCCACAAAGGTTGTGTGACCATTAGAACAGGACGTTTAACCTGCTAGCGACGTGTATTATTGCATTTATGACCAGTGCAGATCATGATCAGTCTGTACAGATGTGAATGCTAACTGGCAGAAAGTTTCTTCAGAGTTTTGAAACGCCTCATGCAGAGTTTAGCCCCAAAAAACATCGTTAAGAATATAATTATACATTTATTTGCCATGTAATTAAAAACTGTATTTATGCTTTGTATGTTCATTTTGTAATGGTTCAGCATTTCCACCATGGGACAGAGGAATACTGACATTTATACCCGGACACAGTTAATACTCTTACACCTATCTAAGGCTATTTGACTAACTATACTGAGACTTTACACTCGGCCATTCCACCTTTAATACTGCTGAACACGGAACTGAAAGTTCTACCAAGACACATATTACCAGAAGACCTATACTAAGGTAAAAGTTATTGAACTCCATGTACATACTATAATTAAATAGCGTGTGTGAACCGTCTCACAGGCCAAGGGGTCGTTGAGCTTAAAAATCACATGACGAACCAGTCTGACCCTGTTGTCCATTTCGCACAAACTTGTCTGACAATTTTGCCAACATTCATATTAATTTTCACTTGTCAGAAACTGTTGCCAACTTCTCTACCAGATTGTGTTGTCAAGATATTGTCAGGAACTTTCATATTAACCTGTCAGACGGTATTACCAATGGCTGTCGAATCCGTACATGACAGAATTAACAGCTTGTACATAAACTTTTATCACATTAGTAACATTAGTTTAATTAATGCTAATTTGTTTAACTCTGAAATAACCCTCCAGTTCTCCCCGGCCGTATTGACTCGTCAGTTATTTAAGGCGGAATATGGTACTATTAATTGTAATATAGGATGCTAACTGAAAATTTACTAACTGAACAGCAAACAGTGCAGATCAGGATTGGTGTAGATCATGATGAGACTGCAAGAACAATCCTGATCTGTTTGGTTGCAAAGGCAGAATTATAGTCTTGATTGGGGATTGAGTTCTCTCGGCTTTAAGTAATTGCTCTTGAGACTGCATTCATAATGGAACCAATTGCTTATAAGGAAGGGTATAGTTTTTGTTCAACAACATTACAGTGTGAACCTCTTACACGGCTAGATTTACTGTTCTTACATGGCTAGATTTAAAATACCTTGCAATAATACAGTAAGACAAAAAACAAAACAAACAAAAACAATCAAACACCTATCTTGTTAAAGTACTTAGCACCTAATCACTATTCAGCTCGGCCTTTAACTGTATGGCTTCATGAAATGAACGTTTTATCCAGGCAGGATTAATAATTAATCTATTTTTCAGTGAAAACTCTCATCACTTTATCATTTACTCAATCAGCAGCTTTAATGGCGGGGGTTAAAGTGGCTTCTGTCAGAAGCCTACTCTACAGTATGTACAAACACAGAGATTTGTCGCCATTTCGAATTGTATAAACAATTACTTAGCATCAGTTAGACAGGGTCATTGTCAACATCAAACATTTAAACCATTAGAAACTGCTAAAGTAATTATGTACTGTAAAGAGAGGCTGGTTCGTAAGACATCGTTCTTTATAATATTATATATATTTTTCGTTATTTATTCACGTCGTTATTTAAAAAAGTCGTAACACATTTACAAGCACAAGAATGAATTGGATTGGAATGAGTGTTTAAAATGAGTTATGAACAACATTTTGTATGAATTTAAATGGATTTTCTTAATGTGTTGTGTTTAAACTTTGATTATGAATGAAAGGGTGCGGCTAAGCATAGCCATAATTCAGTAGTATCTATGTCAAGTTTAAAGATTTTCATTAGAATTATAAATTTTCTTAAGTAGATGAATTCAAAAAGGAAAGTGTGCAATTCACAGCATATTGAAAATTGATAAAATCTTCAACAGATGCAGTGAATAATGATAGCACAGTCATACATAATCATTCACTTTGGAGAGAGTTATAATGATTAACACTTTCATTTTTAAAAGGAAACATATTGATTTTAAGAAATCTGAGTCATGATATAACTAGGTGTATAATTATGCAAAATGATCATGATCTGCATTGATTGAAAAGAACTAAAGATTTTGCTGTGAACAAGGCAAGAAATAATCAAAGTGACCCCTGCTGTATAATGTAATGAGCCAACTCCCATTGTGTGGGGTCTAGCTAATTATTTTTACTCATGGATAAATTTGAAGCCAGCAGCTAGCTAGGTTTAATCTTGTTCAAAACAAAATTGATAATCTTTTACTTCACACTACAAATACTTGTTGTTTTACCTACTGTGGAAAATCTCAGATTTGCGAAGCCTACATGATTTATAGTAAGTGATTTTATAAACTACTAATTGACTAGGAAATTTCTTAACTTGATGGCAACATGGCAACAATGAATTGAACATAATTGAGTTTGTGTGAAGTGTTCCGTTAGACTTGATTTAACTGAAGTAAATGGGAAAATTGCGGGAACCTTTAGGTAAGAGTTATTTTATTTTAGTGAAAATAGTGATGCTTATTGAAATGTATTGCAGTGGTGATGCGGAAAGCTTATACTGTATTTTGAATGTCATCTACAGTATGTAAAAATAAACAGTACGTTACAAGTTGACAGTTCGTAGTCAGTAGACAGTACATAAAATTTGACAGCACGTAAAAAGTTGACAGTGCCTAATTTAAGTTGACAGAGGTACGTAATAATGAAGTTGACAGTACAAAATAAGCTAGATGACAGTATCAGATTAGTTGCTGGTAACTATAGCTTATAGCTGACTTAAAAGCACCTATTTTTTTTGACATTACATAATAAATTGATGGTAACTAAAAGTTGACAGTATATATTAGTTGATGGTAAATAAATTTGCTGACAGTCCCTTATTAGTTAGGTACGTAATAAGTTGATGCTATGGAATTTTTAAGGTTGACGGTAAAATGAAATATTAAGTTGAAAATACCCAATATTTTGTTGATGATACCAAAACATTTTACAGTATTTTAAATATTTAAGTTTATACTAATTCAGGCAAAAAAATGCATGTAGGTGTGGCAATATATCAAAGAAATTCCAATATGTTTGTTACCACAGCTTTAAGCCTTCAACTACTGCACCAAGATTCTATACATCAAACAAAAGGACAAATGGACAAATCGTGTTTCAAACGCATTATTTTATTGTGTAAACATTTGCTGCTGATATTTTGTATTTGAATAGAATTTCCATAACTTCTCTCATTTGTTCATAACGGTTCTTTGAAGAGAGAAAATGCTTTTTAAATAAGTGCATACAATGTATTATTTATGTACTGTCACCAGACACCTTGTATTGTTTTAAGGAATGATAATAGATACTGGTGCAAATCCATAACAGAATTGTTAAAGGCCCATTAGCACTTTGGATGTTAAATTATTTAAAGCTCTTGTATTACTATGAAAGAATTTCTTACCGGAAAAAATTAACCTTTATTTTTCAAAATTCCTTACTTAATTACTTTGCTTTTTAAATCGAATGTACATGCTATAAAAAAATGTAGAGGATAATTGTTGGGTTTGGTGTAATATCACGTTATAATTTCACCGAGTGTGCACCAAAAGTAATATTTTCACGAGTGAAAATAACTACTTTTGGTGTTCACGAGTGAAATTAACGTGATATAACACCGATACCAACAATTTTTCTGTTTATTTCATAGTTAAAACTCTACTTTTATTGAGTTTGTTTTAATAAAACATAGAAAATTGTGGGAATTTAAACATCATCAGAAAACATAGCACAAATGATGTAATTTTAATGACGTCATCATCGCATGGTCTCCAGCATTAATTACGCTTGGTATACTTTTTGACATAAATTAGGGCTAAAGATTGCAAAAGCAGTGAAAATAAAAATGGTAATCCACTGTTTCAAAACTGGATTATCTCTTTTATTTCACTGAGAAAACTCTATAATTCACTGGAAAACATAAATTAAAGTGTAGTATATTTTTTTCAATGATAATTTCAAATAATAAGAAACACCTATGTGACCCCTCTTTTTCTTGAAGGGTCACAGAACAAAGATATGAAAGAAAGGTATAATGTTAACATTGATTGCTTTAGTCTAAATAGAACACAGTTGTCGTAAGTCTTAAGTTATTCTATTATATGAATGTTTAAAGAGCTAATGGGACTTTAAGCTTATTTTGAGTGCTGACCATATTATCATGTATTCAGCCCTACAAAATGTTAGCTTGATAATTTAACCCTTTACGTACCATGCTGGCAATAAGTGAGTCTGCTTTTGCTACCACTGTATCTTAACCACTGTATCTTAACCACTGTATATTACCACTGTATCTTACCACTGTATCTTAACCACTGTATCTTACCACTGTATCTTAACCACTGTATCTTACCACTGTATCTTAACCACTGTATCTTACCACTGTATCTTAACCACTGTATCTTAACCACTGTATCTTAACCACTGTATCTTACCACTGTATCTTACCACTGTATCTTACTGCTGTATCTTACCACTGTATCTTACCACTGTATCTTACCACTGTATCTTACCACTGCAGATCATTTCAGTGTTTGCAGCTTCCTTATTCACAAAAACAAAATGTACAGGTCATGTAGGACAATGTGACAGTGTCACAAGGGAAGAGTCCATTGGTCAATGTGTAAATTCATTGGCTTATATAAAGATTACAGCTTACCTTGCACGCGTGATCTATCTTTTTTATGCAGTGGTTGAAAACATTTGTGTTTGCTTATATTGCGTCTTTAATTTAAGTTCGGGGAATTAGAATAAATATCAAGTGGTAGAGTTTTATTAAATCCAAGAAGACACTAGCAATGACAACCTTTTCATTTAAATAACTGTTCATAGAATAACACATGATTTACACAAAGCCGATATTTTTAAGAGCACAAAGAATTAGAAAATGTCCAGTTTTTCACAAGTACACAAAGTTTTAAAACACAGAGAAGTAAGGAATTAAGATTTCTGAAATGATAATAACATGTGACCTAACAATTCTGAGTTTTATACCAAATTTCGAATTTTATCGTCACTTATAAATTATTAACTATTATGATGTGAATTTTGGAGCCAAATTCACATCATAATACTTATATCAACATGTCACTGTTGCTTTATCCCGAATGTACTGTATATACTTTGATTTGAACAAGAAAATATTTTTATTGCAAGCTGATTTTTTTTCAGAAAGTTATTTTTATGCTATGTTTTTATGTTTAGATTTTTTTCAAACTATATATATCTTCATAAAATCTTCATAAACAATTTGATGTAATATAAATGCCTCTCTGTCAGGAGACTGGCTCCGCCCATTTCATGTTTGTCCCACCCATTTTTGAAAAAACCTGGATTTGCTTGATAATTTGTAAGATAAGCTAGAAGTGAAGTACAGTAGATGATAATTCAAACGAAACCCCCGAAAAAACCTGAAGCCTTGTGTTATTTTGGATACAGTATAAACCATGTTTATCCATAGTATGTCCCTAATTATACGTATTTCGCTGGTAACAAGGCTACTTTTTACACTCATTAGTTTAGTTAGTGTAACTTTGCAAAAGTTTATGATCGTTTCAATTCTGCACTGAAGTCATGTTGTAAGATAACAGCGAGTCTTAATGAAGAAAATCAAGGGAGCTTGTCAGAGAAAGGTTCAAATGAGATCCATAATTTTGGAGCTCTGATCTTGTTAATGATCAATTTGGCTGTGTTTTTTGTGATCGGAAATTGGAAATCAGCTTTTGTACGTTACCAGTGCTTTTCCAGGAGCTTCGCTTACATTAGTGCTGAGTTTTATTCCTGTCTATTTCATTTACTTTTATGGTGTTTACTGTTTCATTCATTTTCAGAAGGGAAGGGGATTTTGATTAAAACTTTGTGGATTTATCAATAATTTGGGACAATAAATGCTAATTACTTGTGTAATTGTTTGGTAAAGGTAGGAAACTGGATTTAGATTACATTACAAACTATTGAATTACTCCTCGTTTAGCGGCATACAATTTTGTAAATGAGTAACTGCTTGTAATTATAGTCTGTGTGGTATAATTTGGCACAGAAAATTTCATTTTGGATGGATTTTTTTAGAAACAATTTTCAGGCATTGTCTGTGTTGCGTAATTTGGCACGGAAGATTTCATTTGGAAATGATTTTTGTACAATTTTCACGCATTGTGTGCTGGAGGTTGTGTGTCAAAGAAATGGTGATGGCAAATGTGGGGGTTTTTTTTCTGAAAAATTGATTTGAACTTTATTTAAAACCCTAGCATTGCTGTACTTGTCATGCTGATATTGTGTTGACAACAGTTTCTTATAAACCCTTACTCGGCCAAATTTCTGAAATAGACTTGGCCATCTTTCCCAGGTTGGGGTTAGGAGTCACCGGTGGTTGGTGGTCGTCGGTCGGTCGTCGTCGGTCGGGGGTCTGTGCATTTTCCTTGTCCGACATAACTTGAAAACTCTACTTGAATTCAATACAACTTCATACAATGGCAAGCCTTGAGAGGAAGGCAGGACAAGAACATACCCATCTTCCTAATTACAGAGTTGCCCTTTGTTACTTTTCCTTGTCCGAAGCATAACTTGAAAACTACTAGTGGAATTCAATACAACTTCATCAGGTCGCCTTGAGAGGAAGGCAGGCACAAGAACCATAACCCATCTTCACTAATTACAGAGTATGCCCTTTGTTACTTTTCCTTGTCCGACATAACTTGAAAACTACAAGTTGGAATCAATACAACTTCATACAAGATCAAGCACACTCAGAGGAAGTGCAGTGTACAAGAACATAACTCTATCTTGTATTTACTGAGTATGCCCTTTGTTACTTTTACTTGTCCGCATAACTTGAAAACACAAGTTGGAATTCAATACAACCATACAAGGTCAATCACATTGAGAGGAAGGCAGTGCACAAGAACTATAACTCCATCTTGACATACAGAGTTGCCCTTGTTATTTTCCTTGTCCGACATAACTTGAAAACTACTGGTTGGATTCAATACAACTCATACAATGATCAAGCACCTCAGAGGAAGTGCAGGTACAATAACTATAACTCTATCTTGGTATTTACGAGTTTTGCCCTTTGTTACTTTTCCTTTCGAAGCATAACTTGAAAACTACTAGTGGATTCAGTACAACCTCATACAATGGTCAAGGTACATTTAGAGGAAGTGCAGTGCACAGGAACCATAACCCACTGACTCATTACAGAGATACCCTTGTTACTTTTCCTTGTCCGGAGCATACTGAAAACTTCTGGTTGGAATTCAATACAACTTCATACAATGTTAAGCACAGTGAGAGGGAGTGCAGTGCACAGGAACCATAACTCCATCTTGACTAATTACTGGTTGCCCTTTTTACTTTTCCCTGTCTGGAGCATTTTTCGAAAACTACAAGTTGGAATTCAATACAACTTCATACAATGGTCAAGCACAATGAGAGGAACTGCTAAGAACAATATCTCTTTTTAGTTTGTTTGCAAGGTTTTATGTTACTACGAACTTCTTCAGTTTATAAAGCAATCCTTTTGGGGGTATTAATCACATTTAGTGATAGCTCTAGTTCTGTTTAGACTGGACCATTATTTGGTCAAAGGGGTGCTCAGTGTTAAAATACTGAGTGAAATAGCAAACAGTGCAGATCATGATCAGAGTTTGTGGATCTGAGTGCACGCTGATCATGATCTACACCAGTCAGAAAAGAAGACTCACCAGCCCCTAGCTATATTAACGTAGTGGCGGCTAACGCAAGTTTGAATGCATTAATGAGAGATTTAGTTGTTTATAAATTATTGCTTGTAAAAATTGGTAACCAATGATTTGAATGAAAGTGTAATGGTCTACATTAGATACTCTTTTTATTACTTTATTTTCAATCAGGCAGATTTATTTTCGGTCCAGCAAGTCCATTTTAACCAACCTTTGGGGTAGTCTGTTGTTTGAAGAGTTTCCCTGCAGATGGTAGCTGATTTAGCCATAATGCCACAAAAAGACCAATTTTCAAGTGTTTAGAGTGAAAAAAGGCAATATAAAATAAAATCTTAAAAACCCTGCCAACTGACTTACTATTTTTGTCATAAAACAAACAATTTTTTGTTTTTGCCTAGTCGTTAATTTTTTAATGATAATATCAATCTGTTTCTTGTTGAAATATTAAATTTTGTGTTTCATGCACCCACTGCAATGTGTGCATAAATATTTCACGCTAAACTCTTTCTGATGAGTATGCCCTTTAAAATATCATAACCATCTATAGCAATTAACAAATTGGAAAAGGATAGGGTGCTGCCTTCAATTTTGGAGAATTTTATGTCACTTTAATAATGTTATATAGTGCATAATAACTTGATGTTCTTAGAAAATCAGGACTTAACTGAAAATGTCATTGGGCCTGATTGTGTAATAAAATAGTTATTCTGATTTTGATAGGGCAATAAATGCATTATTGGTACTTTGTTTTGTACTTTAATTCACCTAAGTGTCCTATATGGTACAATGTACTTACATGTGATAAGTAAATGTGTGGTTCAAATCAGTATAATTATATAAACAATGCTTATTTTAAATAGTTAAAAACTTCAGATAATTTCTATTTGATTGCATTAAAAGCAGCTAATGTATACATTAATACTCCCACATCTGTTCTGTGATACTTTTTCTGCTTTACTTTACCTGGCTATGTCTTTGTGATCAGTGCAGATCATGATCAGTCTGCAAGCCCCCCGGTCTTAGCAGGGTCAAGGTTCATCTGTATTGTGAATAACAGATTAACAGTGTAGACCATAAGGGAACTAGTAAAGGTCTACATTGGCAAAAACATAATTTGTTACAGTTGCCATCTTGAAATCTCTGAACCTCTGATTGGCTGGTCATTGGTTTGAACCCACTATATAATATATAGTTTCATGCTGAGGTAGGAATTGTCTAGTACTGGTCTTATCAAGGGAAAATCTGCATCTATATACAGGCATTTAAACCCACGAAAAAACCCACTTCTGTTTGTCTTCCATAATGTCCTTATAGGTTACAGTTTACAAGTAATTATATTGTGATTCTAAATAGATCACGTTTTGCATTTTAAATTTACATGATCCATTAGTTTAATTGCTTGTGTAGGCTTTGCCAGTAGTACATTTGTCTACAGCACATCGATACATAATAGCTGCAGTGATAGTAGATTGGTAAGTACTTGTGGTTGCTAAGTTCTCATGGTTGCTAAGTTCTTGTTGTTGCTAACTTCTCATGTTTGCTAAGTACTTGTGGTTGCTAAGTATTTGTGGTTGCTAAGTACTCATTGTTGCTAAGTTCTCTTGGTTGCTCAGTACTTGTGGTTGCTAAGTACATGTGGTTGCTAAGTTCTCATGGTTGCTAAGTACTTGTTTTTGACTTTATGAAACTTGGTCAGAAGGTTGCCTGTAACATGTAAATGATCCTGATGTTTACATGTCGCTATGACAGAAACAGTGTGTTACCTCTAAAGCACTATGACAGAAACAGTGTCTTCCTGCATTAGGTAAAGGTCAAGTGACCTCTAAAGCACTATGAAACGTGTCTTCCGCATTAGTAAAGGTCAAGACTGACCTCTATAGCACTGTGACAAAACAGTCTCCGCATTAGGTAAAGGTCAAGTGACCTCTATAGCACTGTGACAGAAACACTCCTGCATTAGGTAAAGGTCAAGTGACCTCTATAGCACTATGACAGAAACAGTGTCTTCCTGCATTAGGTAAAGGTCAGGTGACCTCTATAGCGTAGCTGATATTCCAAACACTTTGTGTCAGAGAAAACTGACCTTTTGAATAAAATTGCCAGGCTTGTTAAACCCGTTTAAAGTTAGTAGACTTCTTACCACATGGTGGACTGTATTTTTTTAATTAAAATGAAATAATTTGCCTGAACTTCAATTGTTGTAGAGCCTTGCAAAAGATTTCTTCAGAATATACAGATGTGCCAATGAAATTCATCTTCTGTACCATTTGAATTGCAAAATCTGCAGTAAATTGGTTTTTGCTAATAAATTCTAAGGTTAATGAAACTAATTTTGAAATAATTTAGCAGTTTTAAACCTCAGATGTGAAAGTAGGTATTCGTAATTACTTTCAGACAAAAAAAACATTAGTATGTTTTACTGTAAATTTAATTTGGAGAAGCAATTTAGTGAATTCTGATTTGTGTAGACATAATTAAAATCTAATTAAGTTATATACCTCAGGCTTGAAAAAAAAAATTGAAGGAAATATCTCCTAAGGACATTTCACTATTCAATACCCCGCAAGCTTTCTGAATACTTCTTTCTAAATGAATTCTGTGAATTTCATAAATCAAGATTTATCCAATGCATTTACTTCACATTAAATTTCAGTAGTGGAAGAACTACAGTCCATGGTTAAAGATGTTTGCTAGTTTCCTATATTATAGGACCAAAATTTTTCGGCATTTTGACTGAGAATCAAGTTTGAAACCGAAATCTGAAATAAAAATCATAGGTGACTCCGGCCTTGATTTTAAATTATCTGCCATTGAACACAGCATTTTGTTATATTTTCTGATCTTCAAGGGCAGATAATTCAAAATCAAGGCCTGTAACCTATTAATTCTCAGTCAGAATGCCAAGTTTGAAGAAATTCTATGAAAGGGTAAATTTTGGTCCTTAGTATATAATTATAATATATATAATTATAGGAAACTGTTCAAGTGTCCTTAAATGAAGTACAGTGAACTCTGTTGTCTTGAGCTCTGAAAAAATGTTTATTTCATAGACATCATGTGGCTCCACCTGTGAATTTTCAGCAGAATTTAAAGACTGTTTTAGTCCAATTCCTTTTAAAGGGTCCATTAATTTACAAAAGGCCAGACATCAAGTGAGAGCGGAATAGTCATGGACCCTAATTATCATATCTGTGCGCTTGTTGCAGTACCTTTTATAGTTATTGTTATTTTACTAAATCAGTGACTGAATAAGCGAACATTGCAGATCATGATCAGAGAGGAAGGATATTCAAGCTGATCATGATCTACACTGGTTGCAACGGCACAGACGCACTCACTTGCAGGCAGCGTGGTGTCAGTTATGTGCCTCAAAGTGAAACGAAAATTGTGTTGAGAGAATGTCGAAGCTGCTTTTACGTAGAGTTGTAAAGATCGTACAGTCTAACCTGTCTTAAGTGACCACACAGGCAAAGTTGAAATTGTGGTCTCTTAACACAGGTGGTCTTTTTACTCAGTATATACTATTAGTGGTTGAAATCGCTAGGGAGGAATTTAAAGTGGTTGGATAGGTCAGGATGTTGTTTAACTCAGGTGGTCACTAGGGCAGGTCCAACTGTATTGTGCAAAAAAATTAGAACAATTTCAAGGAATGGTTATAACTATGAAGAAAACATGTTTCTCTCAGACTATACAATACCTTATCCCCCATCCTTTTATTTCTAAAACTCCTGCCAATTAAATTTTACTGCGAATAAAAAATGAATTAAAAAGAATGAGCCACTATAAAAATCATTGCCGGGACTAAATTAATGTAATAAATGCATGGCTTTGTGTAGTATGAGGCACGTTACCCCCGCTTTAGATCACCGCGGGTTTATGTTTCCAACGATTGTCTGAAATTTACATTAACTTCTAACCAGATGCATTTCCATTATATTGAATGTCTGTTAAAATACTCAGAAATTCTATTAGAATAATTGCATATTTGTTTGTGTTGAAATGTGCAACTAAGTTAAGCACGGCAGATAATTCGATGAAACTGGTTGACTGGAGGGTTCAACTTTGAAGTGGGAATTCTGGTTTTTTTTTACTGGGAATGCTTTAGAGAATTTTATAGTTAATTTAATATTATATATCAGAATTCATCTTGGCTATTTGAACGTATGATTTAAATGGTGCGCTTGGGAGTATAAATTCACGAAAAAATATCAGGAGGCAGACATGTTTTTTCACATTTGAATAACAAAGTTTTCTGTCGGGTGAGTTTATCTTTTATATAGTAATTGCTACTGTAGAATTTTGTCTCATTTAAGCATTCCGATACCTAGGTAGATTGTGTATCGTTATATAGCGAAACAAATAGAATTTTGAGTTCAGTAATTACCATAAGCATTAATCTACAGCTTTGCAAGTTAAGTTACATGTTGGCTCCGGTGACATACAGCATGGTGTTGTTAAACTTAATGAAGTTTAGCGTATTTTAGGGGTGATTCGAGGAGCATAGGAGTTTGGGAGAATGCCAGTTGTTGTTGTTGTAGCGGTACAGGGTACACTAGGGGATTGTGAAGCTACAGACTAAAGACCAAGAGGCTTAGAGAAATTGAGAACCCATTTACTTTTTATACACAGTAGTTCTTCATCTCTTGGATTTAGTTCACTTGTTGATCTAACGAACCAAGTTTACGTGGCTCCAAATCTCCGCGGTAGACAAACTGAATTTTCTGCACTGTCCCATTTAGTTTCATACCTTACGGAATGAACTATGTTTTCTTTTAAAAACTACTGTTATTAGCCATATTTTTATTAACAAATATATGAATACAATATTTCGTAATCAAGTCTTTTAAATATCGAGTAATGGGCGCTTAAATTTTCCCAACTTCCTGTTTGCATGCTTTGCGATCTCGTATGACAGTTAATCACAGTTCAGAATGGAAATGTATAGCATGTTAAAACGGTATTTTTTTTCAGTAATTTTGTATGTATTATACACAAATAGACAACGCACAAGCCAGTTGTCTTGTTTACTGTAATAAACCTGACAAAACTGGAGCCAAATCAGAAGTCCATTTGCTTAGAAATCATAATTTTTATTGTAATAGACAATGCTAATAGCACTCTGGAACTGTCATTATGTCAAATCGGATCCATTTACTAGCGGAAAATTTCCCGTATTATACAGACTTACATGACTCGAATGTTTATGTACGAAAAAATGTCCTTTACATGATATGCATAAGGCATAATCTTCTGGAGAGAGCAGCCAGAAATTCAAATTTGAATTTATCTCCTTTTCGTATTAAAACTGTCTCGCAGTAAATATTTTTTTAACGCAGTAAATTTTTTTTTTCAACTTAAGCGTTATATTTTCGAAGTTTAATTTTGCTCCATCAGAGAGAATTATGCAATAAACAGCAGGTCTGTCTGAGTGTAGTTGATCATAGTGCTTCAATTAATTATGCCATGTTTTGTTTATAGGTCTTCTGATAATACAAAAACTGTTGACGGCATCAAAACATTTCTACTGGCACTAGTTGAACAACGCTTCTGTACTATTTTTGCCAGTTACAACTCTAGGTCATCAAGGCCTGATTTATTTGGTACACAAATGTTATGTACTTGCTCTTTCTTTCTACATCTACAAAGTTCTGAAATCCTCCGCTCAAACTGTTATGAAAAAATTCCTTACCTTTACTGCAGACCACAGTCGATTTTATGACCATGGCTAACTAAATTGCAACCATTGTCTTAACATGGCACTATTGTTATCCATGGCACAAATGGCAGCATTGTTTTCCATGGTTTAAACAATCATAGTCAGCAATGGTACCTATTAGGAAAGTGTGATAGGTAACAATGGTTAGAGATTATTTTGCGTGGTTTGACAATGGTTGACCATGGTAAAGTTAAATGTTCATAGTTTATCATGGTCAGTTTTGAATGTTGTTCCATAGTTTATTATGGTCAAACTTTGCCCCATCATCTTTTAAGTCCCAAAGTTGAACCATGGTTCATTTATCCTTGTTTGACAATGGTTGACCAACTTCACACAACCATCTTCTGCCAAAGTTGAACAATATTTAAAGATGATTGCGCCTGCTATATAACCATGATTGACCATGTTATATTATTAAAGGCTGACCATTATTAATAAAAAAATGAGCCATAGTTTAATGGTTGACCAAAACGTTGAACAACGTTTATTGTAACCAGTAAATAACAAAGGTTGAGATCATTGTTAATCATGCATGAACAAGTAATTTTACCATGGTCAGCCATTGTCAACCATAGTCATTTTTCACAAGAGTTGCATCTTATTTCTGTCAACTTAAAACTTCTTTGTAGCCTCCATAGAGAACACACAAGTTGATATTAAAATAGTTTTTTTGCTGCTCTATTGTTTTGTATTGTTTTTTGTATTATATTAAGATAATATTCTTTTGGTTTATTCTACAATTTTTAGGTGCTTTATTGAAATTATACATCTATTTGTAGCAAAAGTTATTGAATATTTTTTTGTAATGAACATTACTAGACATTTTTGTGAAGGTTGATTTATAGTATATATTTTGCTTATCAGTTTGTTAGTTGAACAGAGTACATGAGTTATTCGCATGAAAGCATTCTTTGCTACTCATAGAGTCGTGTTGATATGAGGACAATATAAGAGCATATAGGAATTATGTTGAAAATTTGTTTTAATTAGTTTTTATGCCCCCAAAGGTGGGCATATTAAAATTGCATCATCCGTCCGTGTGTCCGTCCCCTTCATTTTTTCGGATCGTCATCATTAAGGGATTTTCAAATCGTATGGCACAAATGTTCAGCACATGAAGACGATGTGTCTTGTGCAAGACCCATGTACTCAAAGGTCAACACTTAGAGTTTAAAGGTAATGGAATCCTGTATACATAGTAACTCTGTCATGCATGGAAGGATTTTAAAATTACATGGCACAATTGTTGAGCACATGGAGATGACATGTCACCCGCAAGTCCCGCCTCCTTACCTCAAAGGTCAAGGTCACACTTAGAGGTAAGACGTTTTAGAATCCTGTATATATGCACATGTTCATGTCTGAATTGGTATACACTGTTATAATACATGGAAGCATTTTCAAATTGATTGGAACAAATGTTCAGCACATGGAGATAAAGTGTTGTGAGCAAGTACGTCTTTGGGGGCATTTGTCACTTAAGAGGGACAGCTCTTGTTTATATTTTATATATTTTGACCAAATGCAAGTAATATTTTTTATCATTAAAAAGAACCAACTGTTGTTATTTCGCTTGTTACTCCAAATCAACGTTCTGACACAGATAACAAACCCATTGGTTAGGGTGATAGTCAAAACAATCACGATAAAATGTGAGCGGCTTCGAGAAATATTGGATGGATTTTGTAATTTGAGCTTGAAGGACCTAGTCTGGACAAGAAAAACCATTGACAGATTCCTAAGTGAATCAAACCTTTTAGCTTTCAAAAAGATATTACAGAAAAACTGTAAATGAAAAATTGCTTCACTTGTAAGTAAGAAATGATATAGAAGACGAATAACATTGAGCAACAGGCAATTTATCTTTCAGGTTTGGATCAGCGGGCTTGATTTGTCTAGTGGCTTGATAATTGCGTCAATGACAAATCTTTATTGACAATTATGACGAATAGAATGCTTTTATTTTAAGTAAGAAATCGCCTAAATCATTCGGCCTGAGGCCATTAAGGAATGAATCCAGCATCCAGGATCATTTGTATACAGTTCTGTCACTTTGGTATCCTTCTGGGGACAGAATAAAAGGAAAAATACTGAAGGAAAAGAAACAAACGATATTGAGAAAGACAGTATCGAAATTAAGAATAAGCAATGGCCTGTGACAGAAATCCGATTTAAGTTAGACTGGTCATGGAATGGTCAGATGTGAATTTGCTTAAAACGGGTTTTGTTTTGCGTTTGTGGCACTGTCTATGTCCTGTTTATGTGACATCACTAAAGTGCTTCATTTTTCATGTAAAGTATTTTTTGTGGGGCTGTAATATTTTAACGGAGGGTCTTTCCAGGAAGTTAAAGATCCCTACAAAAATATTTAACATTATCAGTTTCTGTTAAAAAACATGAAGTTTTTAGACTTGGGTTTCTGTGAAACTGTATTTGTTTTAAATACAATCATGTACATGAAATTGTGTACCCACAAACATAAGCAACTTATAGATGAGAACTTTGCATACTTATAGGGCAGCTTTATTTTTCATCCAATGAAAAACACCTTAGTTTGCTATCTTTTTCTTACTTTCATGTTGAAGCGAACGATAACCGTAGAACAGGTTTATAGACATTCTATGAAATTAAGAAATGTTGGGGGTGTGGGGGGAGCGGGGAAATGCAGGAACACGGCAATTTCATTTGATGATAAGTAAAGCTGCCCACTTACTTCAGTTCGGTGTCAAAACAAAACTGATTTTTCCCCCAGGTTTTATTTCAATTTCAAGTCAATTCTTTTTACACTGTCATTTTAATTAACTTCTATTGCAATTGTCCCATCAAATATCATTTGTAATAAAGTGATTTTACAGTATACAGCATGTCTCCCACAAGCTGTGACAAGCTCTATCGAAAAGTCGGCAAGTTTTAGCGATTATATTTTCCTTACTTCAGCCTTCGTTCCCTGTGATGTTAGTGTAAAAGATTTATTTCGCCTGATGACAGTTAATCTTTTAAGCCCCATCACAGTAACGTCTGATATGATGTGTCCTAATGATAAGTGTGAGACAGTTTCTCTATTCGGAAAAAGCATTCGAATGTGGTGAGAATTAAGTTAATTCATGCATTAAGTGTAATTTCGGTGAATTTTGTGCTTTCAAACAATTTAGTGGTTAAAAGAGAAAATTGCTATGTCGTGACGCAATCAGGGTTATCCCAAGTGTGGACGTCTTGGCGTAAATTATTGCCCTATAGGTTTGTTTTTCAGATTACATATAAATGGAAAGTGTAGGTCCGTCAATTACACGGAAATATTGCCTAGATGATGTATAAACCGAGAGTATTTTGTTTCGACAAGATTTGCCGTTCTGTATGACAGTAAAAGAGAAGTAGACGCTCAAATGGAATATTTTGTAATTTTCGCCAGTGATTGCTTTGAATATTGGACGACTGCATCATTTACTTTTATTGCAAAAACTTGTTATTTGACTTAGTGAGGCGTAATTGTAGTAATCAGTATAGGGAAATCTAAGCGGTTACGATGATTGTATTCCAATGTCGTTACTGATATAGAGACGTACAATAATTGTATGAAAGGCTTAAATATTTTATTTAGTGCTTTCTCTCAATTATTGAACATTTTAAATGATTTTTGTCTAAAAAAATATATATCCAAAAACTGTGGTTGTCGTTGGTCTAATACAGGCCGTTATGTGTGCTAATGTTGCCAGTGGAACAGATACTGTATTAGTCCTAATTATTGCACCTTTGAAAACAAAAACACTTTAAGGCCATTTTGTATAGAAATCAAGATGGTTTGTCTTTGAATAGCAGAGGAAAAACAACCTGCTAGTATAGAGTTAACCTTTCTGTAATTTTGATATTTGCATCCTACAGTTTTTAATGGTTGCAAATATTTTTAATGGCATCATTGAAGCCATATACTCTTTCACAAATGTCTGAATCACTAAGTGATTAAGTCCCTATTCTAATGCACGTTATTTTCTAAAATGCCATAAAAACAGATCATTCTATTTTGGGACTGTACTATAAATTATTTAACTGTCGCAAATTTAAATGACTTAACCAATCAAAAAATTGACATTACAAAGTCAAGTGTTTTAGCAAGGTTTCACTGCAAAAGGGAGACAATTAAGAAATAACTGGTTTTATTACTTTTCTGGATGTATTTACCTCCCATCAGATTTATAACCTTTATGTCCTTTTTGGGAGAAAATGTCTGCAGCTTTATTACCTTTTCCATTTTGGGATTTGAAAATCCGTCTGCTAACTTTGATTACTTTAAGAATTTTGATAAACTGGGGGGGGGGGGGGGGGGGGGGGGGGGGGGGGGGGGGTTTTTTTTTGGGGGGGGGGGGGGGGTGGGGGGTTTGGGGGGGGGGGGGGGGGGGGGGGGGGGGGGGGGGGGGGGGGGGGGGGGGGGGGGGGGGGGGGGGTTTTTTTTTTTTTTTTTTTTTTTTTTTTTTTTTTTTTTTTTTTTTTTGGGGGGGGGGGTTTTTTTTTTTTGGGGGGTTTTTTTAAAGATTTTTTTTTTTTTTTTTTTTTTTTTTTTTTTTTTTTTATAAAAAAAATTTTTTTGAAAATTGGTTTCTATTCATCTAACTAATTTAAGTTATAGAAGTTTTTGCAAACTTATTGCTAACTAAATAAGATGAATGTTTTGGAATGCTTACTCTCATTGGACATACTGATGTAAAATTGATGCTGATTGGACAATGTTTTTTTCATATGGAACAGATTTTGTTCTACTTGCAGCACTAGTAATAATTATTCTTGAAGAGTCTGTTCTAAACATATAAAGGCAACAAAAGAAAAAATAATTGAATTCATTGTAAAAACTAATGGGAACTGAATTTAGAGGATCAAAGACATTTTCACTGTACCTCTTTCTACTGTTTGTGGAAGTAGAAATTTGCCCCCTAACCCAGTTTAAAGTGTAGAAATTTGCCCAACCCATAGTTTACGGTGTAGAAATTTGCCCAACCCATAGTTTATGCAGTGCAGAAGAACTATAACTCCATCTTGACTAATTACAGAGTTATTGCCCCTTTGTTACTTTTCCTTGTCCGGAGCATAACTTGAAAAATACTGGTTGGAATTCAATACAAAACAACTTCATACAATGGTCCAGCACATTGAGAGGAAGTGCAGTGCAGAAGAACTATAACTCCATCTTGACTAATTACGAGGTGTAGCCCTTTGCCTTGCTTTCCATACTTGACACATAACATTAAAATACTGGTTGAAATTCAATTTTACCCTCATACAATGGTCAAGTAAATTGAAAGGAAGTGCAGTGCACAAGAACCATAACTCCATCTTGACTCATTACAGAGTTATTGCCCTTTGTTACTTTTCCTTGTCCGGAGCATAATTCAAAAAGTACTAGTTTGAATTCAAAACAACTTCATACAATGGTCAAGCACAATGAGGGGGGGGGGGGGGGCACGGGAAGGGGGAAGGGGAGTGCACAGGAACCATAACTCAATCTTGACTCATTACAGAGTTATTGCCCTTTGTTACTTTTCCTTGTCGGGGGATTTTTTTAAAACTTCTGGTTGGAATTCAATACAACTTCATAAAATGGTCAAGCACAATGACAGGAAGTGCAGTGCGAAAGAACAATAACTCTATCTTGACTCATTTCAGAGTTATTGCCCTTTGTTACTTTTACTTGTCTGGAGCATTATTCGAAAACTATTGGTTGGAATTCAATACAACTTCATACAATGGTCAAGCACAATGAGAGGAAGTGCAGTGTACAAGAACCATAACTCTATCTTGACAAATTACAGAGTTATTTGCCAAGAACAATTTTTTTTTTTAGTTTGTTTGCAAGGTATTCTGTTACTACAAACTTTCTCAGTTTATAAAGCAGTCTTTTGGGGGTATTAATCACATTTAGTGATAGCTCTAGTTTCATATGGAACAGATTTTGTTCTACTTGCAGCACTAGTAATAATTATTCTTGAAGAGTCTGTTCTAAACATATAAAGGCAACAAAAGAAAAAATAATGGAATTCATTGTAAAAACTAATGGGAACTGAATTTAGAGGATCAAAGACATTTTCACTGTACCTCTTTCTACTGTTTGTGGAAGTAAAATTTGGATTTGCCCCTAACGGGGGGGGTTTTCCCCCCCCCTTTCGGGGGGAAATTTGCCCAACCCACAGTTTATGGTGCAGAAATTTGCCCAACCCTTAGTTCTATGGTGTAGAAATTTGCCTCCTACTACAGTTTATGGTGTAGAAATTTGCCCCCTACCACAGTTTATGGTGTAGAAATGGTGTAGAAATCCCCCCCTACCACAGTTTATGGTGTAGAAATACCCCCCCCCCCCAGTTTATGGTGTAGAAATTTGCCTCCTACCACAGTTTATGGTGTAGAAATTTGCCTCCTACCACAGTTTATGCTGTAGAAATTTGCCTCCTACCACAGTTTATGCTGTAGAAATTTGCCTCCTACCACAGTTTATGCTGTAGAAATTTGCCCCCCTACCACAGTTTATGCTGTAAAAATTTTAACAATGTTATTTTAAACATACATACAATATAATTATAGGTGTTTATAAAGCATGTATATAACTGCACTGCCATGCTAGAAATATGGACAGCAAGTTTCTACTTCATTTCTGACTACATAATGAAATCATCAGTAAATAAAAAGATGGTTGGCATAATGGTGGGAACAGCTATGTCTACAAAATATTTTTTTCCTATTTTAGTGGTTACTGCTGGTTGAGTCCTGCTGTATAATTCTTATTAAATAAACAAAAACAAACTAAATTACAAATATTTCCCAAAGCAATCAAGTCATTTCACTTGTATTATTCCCAGTAATTGATTCAAGCATTGCGGGCGGGCGGGGAAAACCGAAATGAAAGAAAACGATTTTCTTCCTTTCTATAATTGTTGCATGTGGTATGACAAACTAGTTTCCACAGAAACTCCGTTCCGAACCCAATTCTTGCTTATTAGTAATTTTGTATACGTTCTATTCATAGAGGAGCCAATTACGCAGCCTTCCTTACTTCAATTTCTACAGTAATTGACTTCTTATTCTTTTTGGCAATTTGATGCAAGACGTTATAATTGACTTGTTAATTCGAAACACAGCTGCCAGAAATACAGCTAGAATGTCTAGTTTTTCCCCTTTGTACAATTACATCAGCATGAAAATCATTCCAGTCCTGAGACCTGGACGGATACATCGCTTAGTTAATGAAAAAAAAAAAAAAAAAAGTTACTGGTTAGTTTTAAAGAAATAGAATACATCTTTGTATTTTTATTTATTTAGCTGACACAGATGGATTTAATTTGAACAGATTCTGATATTTGTAAGTTGCTATTTAAGTATGCATTGATTGAAGATAATTAATATACTGGAAAGATTCAACATTTAGTATCATTTGATACTCAGAGAGCTAAATTTCTAAAATAGACTTGTTTATCTGGACCAATTTTAGCCTTATTGTTCAAAGGGGTGTTGGGTGCAGATTTTTTGGCTGAATAGCAAAAAGTGCAGATCATGATCAGACTGCACAGATAGGCAGGTTTGATCATGATCTACACTGAGTTGCAAAGCCAGAACCAATTCCCTAACTTATAACAGTGGGTTAAATGCTATATATAGTACTGGTGTAACTTACATGCACAAAAAAAGGGGCTTACGACAGTTTTGTGTTGATCTCTCAAAATGAGCCTCACTGTGAGAAAATCAACATCTTTGTTTATACATCACAAGGAAAACTTTCTGCATGTCACTTTGTTAAAGTGCCAGCATCACTATAAATACTCATGTATAGAATTCTGAATTTACAGATAGAATAATGATAGAATTGTGTTCTATATAGCTGTTTATGCTAAAACAATATACTCCTTTCTTTTGCTTATTTGTCACATCTTCACTTAAAAGGGTTGTCAAAAATTGTTTCTTAATTTTGCAATGTCATTGTAAAAAATACTGCGCATTATATGTATAGCTTGTACTTTCTATTTAAAAAGCAACGTTAGGAAGGTTTTTCATACAAACAATGGTCAATTCGTTGGTAAGACATCTTTATTGGTAATATGAGAGATACAACTTATTTTACATCCAAAGTGCTCGTGGGACTTTAACAGTCACAGAACTAAGTTAATGAGTTTTCAGCATCACGTATTTTCTATTATATTGTATCAGAATAGGGAGATGTTTAAGATATGACTATAATCAGAACCAACCTTTTTTTTGGCAGTAATAGTTTATTAGATATAGATATACTTGAAATTGATTGATTGATTGATTGATTGATTGATTGATTGATTGATTGATTGATTGATTGATTGATGGATTGATGGATTGTTGAATTTTACATGATATTATATATTGATTGATAGGAATAAATGAACAATTGATTGGAATGAATAAATGAAAAAATGAAGGAATGAATGAATGAATGATAGGAAGGAAGATGGTAGGGTTTGATAAGATAGAGTAGAGTAATAAGTGGTAGGTAAGGTAGGTAGATAGGTTGATAGAATATGAATGAATGAATGAATGAATGAATGAATGAATGAATGATCAAAGTTTCTGAACTGGCAACCTGGTTGTTTACTGGCTACCTAGTTGTTTGCCATGTATTTTGTTGTATGGGAAAAAAAACCTGCCATTGAAGTTGACAGAGTATGGATTTTCAGGTTTGTTTGATGTCTGAATGAAGATGGTGACAACTGATACCTGTATTTAATATTTCAATAATGATACTTGTTGTCATTCACTTCTTTTGAAATCAGATATTTTGTTGGAAAATTTCTATTTTTTACCAAACAATAGTTTTCACGCATATGAAATTTTACAGCAACCACTCCGATCTACATGTGGTCATACAATCTATATTAATGTATATATATGAGCAGTTTCCAGGAAATAGCATTATTAATATTCTCCAGTTAATTACACGGAATTCAATTTAACCCAAGAGCTGTCAGTAGGACAGCGTGCTCGACTTTTTTAGTGCTTGCCAATAAAACAAAACTTTGACAGTTAAGGGCACACAAGACTTTAACTAGGAATTTCTAAGTACAAATCAAGAAACATTTTCACAGAGTTATCTTCTCTTGCTTACAGATAGGTCTCATGATGGTACATAAGTACTCCAACTTTCAAAGTAATATCTCAAATGGTTAAGTCAACAAGTGGACAAGAATGAAAATTTTAACTAAGTTTCTAAGTCAAAAAGGGCCATGATTCATATAAAATCCATGACGGAATTACCTTCTCCTGCCGATGTTTTGGGATCATGATGGTAAACAAGTATTCCAACTTTCAAAGTAATATCTCGAACAGTTTAGTCAAAAAGTGGACTGGTTCGAAAAACTTAACCAAGATTCTAAGTCGATAAAGGGCCTTAATTTTTAAAACAAATCCCTGACAGAGTTACCTTCTCTTGCCTACAGATGGGGGTAATGATGTAAACAAGCATTCAAAGTTTCAAAGCAATATCTCAAAGGGTTAAGGCAATAAGTGGATTTTACCCATATTCAATGTATTTTCTAAGCCAAAAAGGGCCATAATTCTGTTCAAAACCTTGACAGAGTTATGTACTCTTGTCTGTTGATGTTATGTACTCTTGTCTGTAGATGGAGGTTATGATGGTAAACAAGTATGGTAAGTTTCAAAGCCATACCTCTAATACTTTTGAAATAAAGTGGAGTGGTACGAAAAACTTAACCAAGGTGTGACACCAACGCCGACGCCGGGGCAAGTAGGATGGCTCCCCTTTTCATAGAAAAGTCGAGCTAAAAAGTATACACCATTCTCCAGTTAATTACACGGAATTGATCCCTAATTAAAGGGCTAAAAACGTTTTGAGAGTTAATTATCAGGAAAAATAATTAACTGTTATGCTGTCCTTTGTTATTGTATCACACATGCACTGTTTTTAGAGATTCAGTTGTACTGTACAGTAGAAAATGAATAAGTGAAGGAATATCTTGTTAGGTTTTAGACTGAGATCAGGAAAGTTGGTAAAAAGTGCTTTCATAGACTGGTTAAAAGTATTTGTAGCTATCTGTGCTAAAAGTGTTACTAAAAATATAAATGTATTACTAAAAATAAAATTTGTTACAAAAAATAAACTTTTTCTATGTTTATTTCCAGGTGCAATGCAGATATCCCAGGAGCAGACTGGGATGGCGAGTAACGGCGGGAAACAGCAGGAATGCTCGGGGTGTAAGAAGAGTATTATTGATCGTTACTTGCTGAAGGCGCTAGATCAGTACTGGCACGAAGACTGTTTGAAATGTTCGTGCTGCGACTGTCGACTTGGTGAAGTGGGGTCCACGTTGTTTGCAAAAGCAAATTTACTTCTCTGTCGTAGAGATTATCTCAGGTAAGAGTACACTGTAAACCAATTAATTTTAGCCTCAATTAATTTTAGCCTCAATTAATTTTAGCACCAATTAATTTCAGCATCAATAGTTATGATAGGCATTGTCTTTGACTGATTTCAAACAAATGAACTGTATTAAGCAGCTAATTAATACTAGGGGTGTAACACTTAATGGCCGTACACTGTGCACTGTGGTATCCTTAACAGCCTCTGTTCATGGATCGCCATTACCAGAATTTGGTTCGGTACGCTATGGCACTGCATTTACTGTTGGTATTCAATGTAAAGGGAAGTAACTGCTTTTAAGAGCTCAAGTAAACTATATTTTGTTTCGGCAATTTTAATTGACTTAGAAATACTGATTCATCAGTCGTAGCGCATGATTTAATCATCATTCAGCAAGCTTCCAAAAATGTCTGCCCCTGATGGGGAATTTGAAAAATACACCAGGAAAATTTAGGTCGCCAGTTTGGCAATACTTTGGTCTCCGTCACGGCAATGAAAGCAATTAATGAACTTGCAAGTTGTGTTTTGTTGATGTAAGCAGTAAAACTGGAAACACATTGATATATGAAAACCCATCTTCATACCCCTCAAAAACTAACAATCAAGTTTGGTTTGAATTTGCTTAAATCATTTGAAGAAGGCATAATAGTCTACCAATGTACATACTACAAATGTATTAGTTTCTGACTTTCTATCCATTCAACTTTCGATAACTGTAGATGTATCATATCATAAAGTAACGTTTCACAACTGTATCGTGATATTGTATTGCATCAGGAGAATAGTCCAGCGTTACACCCCTAAAGTCTAATACCTTAATATAATATAATATACAAAATGTTTGAGGACTCCCTATGGCCAAGATGTTACCATGCACAGAAGAAACGCCTGATAAACTACATGTATTATAGTTGAATCCTATCCATGTACAAACTGTACCGGTTTCAGGTTGTTTGGTACAACAGGCTATTGTTCGGCGTGTTCGAAAATGATTCCAGCATTCGAAATGGTGATGAGAGCGAAAAACAATGTGTATCACTTAGAATGCTTTGCTTGTCAAATGTGTAATCACAGGTGAGTGTAATATCTTGTCATTTGTCAGATTTGTGTGTAAGTGTAGGTGAGTTCAGTGTGTTGTCATTTGTCAGAATGATGTTTAATCATGACTAAATGCATAAGTGAGTTAAGTGCTTTGTCAGTTGTCAGATGTGTGTAATATCATGACATAAAGTGTAATCACAGGTAAGTCAAGTGATTTGTCAGTTGTCAGATTTTTTAAAAATCATGACTTAATGTGTAATCACAGGTGAGTCAAGTGCATTGTCAGTTGTCAGTTGTCAGATGTGTGTTAAATCATGACTTGATGTCTGATCACAGGTAAGTTCATTTGTCAGATGTGTGCGAATTCATAACTTAAAAGTGTATTGAGTCTAGTACCTTGTCATTTGTCAGTGGTGTGTTTGGTTAATTAATTAACATATAATCACAAGTAAGTCAGAAAAATTACAGTGTTGCTTGTTACCGTATGCAAATCAAATTGGAGAACTTTCTAATTTGTCAGTCGTAAATAGGCATAATTAATGAAAATCAATAAAGTTAATCTTTGATAATTTTGTAAAAAAGACGAGAATGATTGAATTGATGATTGCATTTTATTCTTTTTTCCTGTATTTATTTTCCAGGTTCTGTGTCGGCGACAAATTTTATTTGTGTGATAATAAAATACTGTGTGAGTATGATTACGAAGAACGCATGGTGTTTGCGAACATGACCTATAATTATAATGCGTTATCACAAATCAAACGACAGACCAACAGTTTGAGTGACGATTTATCGAGCGGGTACGGGAGCCCGAGTCCTGGGTCATTATAGTGACGATCTCTTCAACTGGCGCAAAACGTGCAAGTCCCGGATCATTTGTAACACGTGTTTATTATTACACAGGAAAGTGTGTTGAAGTCGGTACACGTACATTGCTTTGATCATGTGTATGATATAATATATCACAAGTGAGAAATATTTGTGAGTCACAACTTCTTTGGACACATTAATTTTGTATAATGTTCAGAAGGTAGCGGAAGCTTTTATTTTTAAGGCGATTTGATATTTTCTTCAGCAGCCTTCTATGGATAATTTGTATCATTGCCCCATTTGAAGACGGAAAATTATTCTTGTCCACCTCTTTTGGGAAAAATGGAAGTCACTCCACATTTACAGAAAAACATAAAATGACTGAGCTGGGAAATCCTGTCTTGGCTTGAAAGTCTTGAGTGTAGACTTTGCAACAAAGTAAAAAGTTAACACACAATTGGTTTTGAAGGCAAAAAGTTACAAGTTGAATGAAAACTGTAAAACAAAACAAAAAACATGGAAACTCTGTGAATGTCTAAACACAATATGTCACTGATGATTGTAAAAACAAAGTAGTTTATTTCTGTATATATCTACACAGCAGGTATTTTAAAGTTTGTTTTCTTAAATCTGCAAATTACGCCTTTGTTGATGATAGGCCACTACAGTAAGCTTTATAAGTGTTTAAGCACAACAACCAAAGTTGTTGTTTTTATCATTATTTATATACAATAAGTGTATTGTATTTATAAAATGAATTCCACAAGGGCATCTTGCAACATCAAAATGTGTTTTCAAGCACTTTCCTGATTTTTTTTTATTTCTTAGGGAAAAGATCTCGTGTTCTAGGGAAATCATTAAATCACTGACATTCGTACATTTTCTAGTCTAATTATCATGCATAATAAGAAAAAGTAAATCCAGGTAGCCATTCTATTTCTGTTAGTCTTCAAAAGTAATAAAACTAAAAAGGAAACAAGAGTTTTAGGGAGAAGTTATTATTCATGGGGGAAGCATTTATGACTATGGGGAGGGAGAAGCAATAAATGTAGGAAGTTCTTAAAAGGGAGAAGCAGTTATTCCAGGGAGAAACTGTTTCTCTAGCTCTGTGATGAAGCAGTTATTTAGGGAACAGTTACTCTTGAGGAGAAGTTGTTAGCCCTTATGGAAAAAAATAGTTCCTGTACAGAGAAGTTGTGATACCTGGGGAGAAACTGGTTTCTCTTGTACTGGATTTATATACAGTCTAAGTTTGGTCTTCACTGGCCCTAAAGGACAAAATCAGCTGTTTAATACAGATGACTGTTTAATACAGATTAATGTTAAATACAGATGACTGTTAAATACAGGTGACTGTTAAATAAAGGTGAATACTTCATCTTAACTTCTGAATAGAAAGTTAAAGTTTTCTCAAGAATTTTGAGAGAATACTTTAGCCAGTTGACTCATGAGTGGAGTTTAAAAATCTACAGACATTGACTTGTTGAATATTCATATAATTTAATACAATATGAAGGTGATGTTAATATTGATTGTTAATTATTGTTTGTGATTTAAATCCTGTATTATTTCATATGTATATAATGCACATGTATTTTATTGAATTTGTTGGTGATCTTGAATAATCAGACAGTGAATAACTTTGTATATTTTACAATTATTTTTTGAAAGAGTAAAGTTAGGGCCATACAGTCCCCCCACCCCCACCCCCACTCCATGTCCCCTTTCCTGCTATTTCCCAGTTCTGTTATCTGTGAAGTACCTCCAAGCATTTTCATGTGATTTGCTGAGTCATCAGATTAATCCATTCTCACCAATTTTACTACATTTACACACCAGGACCCAGCTGTTGGAAAGTCTGTGAAATTGAACTGGCCGTTTACGCGAGAAAAATTTCTAGGTCAGTATATACTGTAAAGGACAATGTAATACTTACAAGGTATAGGGCAGTATCTACATTTTGGAACAGTATATACTTTAATGGACATGCAGTACAGAATTTCTTTCTTTTTTTTTTGGACAATATTTACTAACTAGGACAGGAAAATACCCAGATTAGGACAATATTCTAGATTTTACCAGGCTGTCATTACCTATGGTCCAAAAGGAGAAGCAGCAAAATTTCCCCAAGATAAATTTAGAATACACACTTTGTATTAAAATTTTAAAAAAGCATTTTTCTCACCTTAAGACCCACAAAGCCTGGTGTTTTAGCAAACTCTGAATATTAAGGTGGAGACATGTTGAAATAATTTAAGAAAAAAACTGTGTTCTGATTTTATTTTTGTGTTTGTGTAATTTACTGAAAATTTAAGAACTTTGTCTAAAATTTTAGCATTTGTGTAACCTTTGAGGATTTGGGTAATCTTAGAGGATTTGTGTAATATTTAATTATTCATGTACAGTTTCATATGTTATTAATGTGCTATATTTTTCTTAAGTGAGCATAATTATATTGTAATATATTGCAATACAGAACTGGTGATATTTTATTGAGCTATGATTAGGGTAGGATATTATTATAAATTGAAAAATCTAATTTCCGGTAATTATTGTCGTCTTAATTTGATATTTTATAAATTTCCAGATTGATGTGAAATCCATATTTAGTTGTTATTATTTTGACTAGAACGGACATGCTCATTGTAAACGTGAGTTATTATTTCTGAAGGTCGAAATCATTTCCATTTGTTTAGTTCACAGCTTCATTGTCATTCAGATAGATGTTAGCTTTCTTTCTGAAAGCAGACTGTATTCTAGTTGATTGGTCTGTTAAAACCTCTTTTATTTTTGCACATTGGAAGTTAAGAGCTATCGCAAACTTGACCTATTTATTTCTATTTTTATCATCACTTAGGGCAGTTTCGCAATCAGTATCGCCGCCGATTTTAAAACTAGGAAACCGTCTGCTTCCGTGACTAAAAACAAAAAGTGAAACCAGTCTGAAATTTGATGCATCTGATTGGCTAGGAGTGAGTGCTGTTTCAAAACAGAGTGGAACAAACATGTATATTGGATGATAAAGCTACTTGGCGCAAAGTTTTTCCTTGCAAAATATTTCTATTAAAACATTTAAAATTGAATTTCATATAATTTACAAAGGAAATTTTTTCAAAAAGACATGCCATTATGTGTAGCGGACTTCAACTATTCTCAAAATAAGAATATTCCTCTAAAATAGTCATGCTTTTCTTTGATCTAGATCTTATTCAATAACAATGTTATTAACTGTTATGCGAAGTTTTATGTGGATCTGTCAAGTTTGAGGACTCCAAGCTAAGAGATAAGTATTGTAATTTATTGTTTTTGTTATTAAAAATGGATAACATTTTTTTTTTCCTTGAAGAAACCTGCTATTCATGATGCTGGTATCTTTATGAATATCAGAGATTTTGCGTTATTTATATATATTGTAACAGTAGAAAGAAAAACGTTTGTAACAAGCAGTATTTATATTGCAAACCTTCGGCGAGCAAAAAATGAAGGCAGTAGTTTAATGCGATAAATTTTAAGAAAATAAACTTTTAAGAACCTGAGAACGTTGAATTTTAATCTAATTTTCTTGGAAAGTTGTTTGCCATTAGTTCAATTTGGCTTTTAAATTCGCGTCTTTTAAAATACTGCAGAATTATTTAGTCTGGAAGCAGTTTATCACAAATGAGGAAAGTTCTTTCACTCTTTCAAAACTTATTGCCATATCAAATTGGGTGCCAAGGGTGAAGCTTCAAATGCAGTAGATACATTGAAAACATGTAATAAATAAGTTTTTCCAAACAAAATGTTAGGATTTTCAATTTTCGACTGGAATAAAAACCAGATTTTCAATTTATTCATTGGGAATAAAAACTGATGTACAGATCATTATATTTTTTTATATAACTTCGGCAATGATTATTTATTTTGTTTGATTAGTGATTATTTATTGATTTAAAATATGATGGTCACTTTGAAAGGTAATATAATTTTCAACTGTAATTTCATATTATTTGGACAAAACTGATTGGGTATTGCAGTCGGGTAAAACAAAACTCCCAAAATTTTCAAATTTTGTTAGGTGCTAGTACGCATGGGAGTCATACTGGGGTCTTGGCGAGTTCACCAGAGGAGAAATTCCATGGTTGGCCGGCCAGGGACTATAAACAATCTAAACAACATTAAGTAATTTTGATATTTGGGACAGTATACTGTAGATTGCATGTCTTTGCTAGATTTTTGTTTTTCTCTATTTTTCTGAAGGAGAAGTCACAAAGTTTAACGAAAAGCAATTTTTTTAAAACCCAAATCATTCCTGTTTATTTAAGATGCTGCTGTACAATTTTTTTTTTTTTTTTTTTGTGTTTGACATAATAGTAAATCCAGTGTCTGAGAAAATCCTAGTCATTGTTAGACTGTATTGTACAATTTAGGAATATTGGACTTCCTATAAAGACATTACTATCGTCATATTATAAGGATAAGAATTACTGTTTTATACATAACTGTAAACCAACTAATTTTCATATGCAATTTATTTTAGCTATATTCGCAGATGCCAATTTTTTTAAATAATTTATCATAACTTTAATTTTTTTCTCTTTTTTTCTCCCTAAAAAGCAAATTTAAATATCCGCAAATCAGTCTGAAATAGGCAAAGTGCGTAAAATTAATTGGTTTACAGTATATAGAATAGCACAATTATCTTTCTTGTTGTTATTGCATTTACTTCTTTCTTTGAAGTATAAATGAGATCTTAGAGAAGAAGTGAAATAGTCACTGTAAAAGTTGTCTTTATTGTTAAGGTTTCGGTTTTGTTAAGTTCTACATTAGATTTACCCACCACCTATGGGTTGGTTGGTTGGCTTGTCCAACTAATTAGTTTGGGCAGTTAAGTTGCTCGAAACACAGAATTTCTCAAAAACAGTTCCTTACTTGATTTTTTCAAACATTTTTATATATTAAAGACCCTTGATCACCTTGGATGTGAAAATAGCTGGTAGCACTTACATCACCAAGAAAGATGTCTTATTGGCAGTATTTACTGTTATTTGACAATGTTTGAAAAAACTTTTGCTTTATAATGTTGCCTTTTAAATTGAAACTATATGCTTTTAATATAGCTCTGTTTTTTGGCAATGAAATTGCAAAAAATAGAAACACTTTCTGACAACACTTTTTAGTAAAACAACAACATTAATTCAAAAAGATAGGCGTTTTTCATTGTTTTAGAGTAAACAGAACACAAGTCAATCAGTGGGTCTTGGCAAGTTGACCAGGGGAGAAATTCCACGGTCGGCCGGGACTATAAACAATCGAAACGAAGAAGAAATTAATCATTATTCTATCAGTAAATTCATTATTCTACTTGAGCAAATTCAAAGTGATCAGGGAGCTTTAAGAAAGCATAATAATTCATACTTCATGTACACATGTATGGCATTCATTTTTACAATCTAATTCTAGTTGTAAAATTCTTGCCAAATGTAAATTACTAGTCAATTTATAAAGATATTTAAAATTTCCGTTTGTTTCCTTGGGTGGAATAGGTCCAAAGCATATTAACATAATCATTTCATTATTTTTTTTAGAATTTCAATTTAGGCCAGTGCACACCTTAATTTGTTCATATTTGACAGGCATAATCTACCTTGTAAAGAATATAGTTTATACAGGTAATGGTTTTGCTCGATTGCAGAACAAAGTTCTTATAACTTACATCAATTGCTCTTGAGCCACCATCCATGATCAGAACAATCTCATGGAGCTACCATGGCACAGTGGTAGTGTGTTCGTCTCAGGATCAAAGGGTCCTGGGATCGATCCCAGTGGTTGTGTCCTTAGGAAAAAGACAATAATTCCACATTGCCTCTCTCTCTCTCTCTCTCTCTTCAAAGTTGATTCCATCTGGAGGGAGTCTAAAAGAGCGTTTGAGATCAGTTGTAAGAGCTTGTCTCGAAATTGAGAGTAATTGAATTAGAAACCGTACATAACCAATCACATAGAAGAGAGAGAGTCAACAGGTTTCAGTACTGATACCCATTCACAACTGAAATGACTCCAACACTTGTGACGCTAGGTATCTTGCAAGAGGTACACCTCCTGTGGCCGGACTGGAGATCAAACCCAGGTCCTTTGGATTTGAAAGATAAACACCATATTCACTAGACCACTTATGCCAGAGTATTTTTAATGTGTAGGTGTAAAGAATATAGGGTTTGCTTCTCTTCAAAAAGTACATTGCACATCAGAATTAAGTATTCACATACATGCCCAACTCAGTTTAATACTTTAAAATGGGTAATATTTGCAATAACCATTTTTTTTTATATTCTTTTTTTTTTTCATTCTGCAGTTTATTAATTCAAGTCTTTCGTGAACTTACAGATCTGTATTTATGAGAATTATCTTTTCGCAAATTTTAAATTCACGCATAATTATGTCTTATGTCTAAGTAAAAAATTCCCAACATGCAAAAATTGCGCAATATACAGCTCTTAGATTTTGATACTGAGATATGTAAGTTATACAGTGCTAAAAACATACTAACAGAAAGGTCTTATAATTCATTGAATGATCATAAGACAGACACTTAGTCCCTACTTTTGCCGCCATTTCCTGTTTGTTTCTGCTTGTTTTAACAAGTTAAAAACTAAAATTAGTTTTAAATTGATGGACAAATTTTCAGGACAGTGTTTCTTTAACTTCTCAAAGAAGAGCTATTTTTTATATGAGGGCATCTGGCCCTTTGAGGTAAAACATTTAATATATACATATTACATTCTATGCATGTGCAGTATCGTGTTGAAAATATTCAGATGTAGCTAACATAATGAAATGCACTCTGGGAACCTTTCCTGGTTGATGTCTGGCTCTTAGATGAAATTTTCATGTTTGTTTGTATTAGAAAAAAACTCAGATAGTAATCTGATTTATAAAACTATACACAAACTATGACATGCATGTTTATATGAAACTTGATTGATTCATTATGAACATAAAACACCTGTTTTCCACTAATTGAAGTACGGATCCAAGTTTATTGATAAAATCAAATATTTGGAAGCCCTCTAACATACAAAAAATTATCAAATTACTTTCGACATTACAAAAAAAAGTAATTAATTAGTGAATAACATTCAAAATTTAATGCCAGATTTCAGCTATGCCAGACTAGTAATTTTCCATATGGAAACTGTTGGCAAAAGCACCTTTATTAATTTTGTTACGGCTTTCATTTTAATTAGTTTGCGAAATTGCAATATTTGCTTCGGTAATTAATTTTAGGAGGAAATTACCAACATTTTTCCAGGAAGCTTCATCTTCAATACTTAGAAATTAAGTTTTTAGCGGAAGATTATAGGAAATGTAGTTGTTTTTTTGCTATGTATGATATATTTTGTTTTGCCAGTCATATATCTGCAGGAATTGTGGAGGGGGAAAAAATGGAAAAAACGGCTTCATCTGGTAACTGTAACTGATCTTGTCTTGGTAACTACATGTAACTGGGTGCAGGGTTTTCAAGTTTATAGATTTAACTATTTCTTCTCATATATTTTTAGGTACATTTCGAAAGTAAGAAAATTTTCATCCAGTATCTTCAGAAATTCTCTCCCTTGATTTTTTGTCCTGTTATACACGTCTTCTACATCTATGTTTTCACATTCGTTAAAGCTTAAAATAGAAAATTGTCAGACATTTTGGATGATAGATGCTGGTTCGAGATATATAATGACTAAATGCATAGAAACTTCCTGTCAGGTAATTTACAGTCAAAAATTTTAAAAGACAAACTGCACATCACTTCCTCTAATTTTCATGTTACGTTGCAATTCCTTGTTTCATAATTAGTATTTCATTGAAATTAATGATTTACTTTGCCTGTATGGAGAGTTTCTCGTACTATAATGATACCCATCATGCAGGTTTTTCATTAGCTGTTCTTCAAAGAAAATTGCACATTTGTAATTATAGACAAAAAAGAGAAAGAGCTACTGCAAAATAGGCAGTCTTTAAATTTCACTTGCACGTCAGTTTCAAATTTAAAGTTTGCTAATGACAGCGTATGAGTTGAGTATCTGTAATCAGAATTTAGGAAATTTGAAAATGAAAGTAAAAATCGTTGTTCTGCAAGACAAGTTTAATAAGACTTAAATGTAATGTTGTAGGTTTTTTTGTTGTCGTTCGAAAGGGGATGGAACGAGAAAATTGTATGTTTGGGAGGGAAAAAATTGTTAAAACAAGGGAATATAAATGTAAGTTCTCATTTTCTATCATTAGTTCTAGCTGAGATTGATATTGCCATGTTGAAGACATGCTATAGATCTCACTGCCGTAATCATGTCTTGCCAAATTTTAGTGAATTCTAGATTAAATTGTCACATTTCTAATAGTGAATGAGGTACTATTTGGTAATACCGTAGAAATGTGCACAGTCTTGAAAAAACTGTTACGGTAAAATTAATTTAATATCATTTTGCATTATGATACAAAGTCATTTGGCATCGCTTCCATCAGTCCCTACCTGTCATAGGTAATCATGCTTCATAATTTTATAGCATTTTTCTAGACTTCATGTTTCAGAAAACTACATTTAAAATATCTGAAAAAAATTGTTAAATGTATTTTTTTTAAAGTCTGCATGGATTTTGGATCCCGTCAGATCCCGATGAGGCCCCACTAAAGGAAAATTAAGCAGTTTTTTTTTTTACATAATTTTGATCGTTTCAGAAATGGATATAATGTCGATATATTCCCATTTCATGATAAAGGGAAGTAATGCTTGTTTGACTTTCACAGGATATACTGTATCACCTCCCCTGCACTACATTTTACATTTATTTTGTTTGGGACCAACTTGAACCCCGTATAGCGCTTGTACTCACTGCCCCTTGATGTGCTCCTGAATCAAATGAAATCTTTCTTTTTTCTCTGGCAATTCTTAGATAATGGGACATTTTTGTAAGTTATTGGTTCAAAGGTAGAGTGATTTAATAAAGTAATAAAGTGATTGTTCAAAAGTTAGATGGTGAATACTGCAAACAAAGACCATGCACTGACAGGAATTAACTATGACAGTCTTTGTTGACAGGTGGTCTTTATTCACAGGTGTTTCTAAAATAGGTGAAACATACAAGTTTTTAGTTTTTCAAAAGGGGTTTTTGGTAGACATTTATTGGATGAATAGGAAACAGTGCAGATCATGATCAGACTGAATTGATGTGCTGGTTGATCATGATCTACACTTGTAGCAAACACTTGCCACTAGTAGGGTTAGAGTTAACTATACTATATTAGCTTTTTTTCCTTACTGTTTAAAATAATGTGATGTAAATTTTACCTTTTATAGTATTATTTCTTTAGAATTAAATGTATTTAAATACAAAAAAAAAATACTGGAAACATTTGATTTGTGAAACTTGTTTAAAAAATAAAGATATTGTTTTAACTGAAATCATGTTTGTTCTGTCTGTGATGCTGTATTAAAGTGTTGATCAACATTTTGTTTGACTGGCTAATATTAAAATGACCCTTTTTCCCCCAAGTTTGCTGCATGGAAAGAGGAGGGAGCTACATGTAGCATTGATGATACCTAGAACTTAGTTCAGCGGAAAGGAGAGATATATAACAAAACTATTCCTATATAGCCGCTCATGGGGAGGGGTGGGGGACGTGTTTGGCATTCAAAGATAAAATGAATAGTTTTCCACCATCAGCCATACTTACATGCACAAGAATGAATCCTTCAACTATAGAAAGACAGCAGACAAGGTACTCACTGCAGCTTGCATATTATCCATTCTTATAAAGATGACAATTGTGCCACGTGTAAAAGTGGAGAACAATACATACACATGATGTAGACATAAAGCACTGAACAAACACATAATTATAAGCAATAGATTGAACTCAAGGTTTCCACCTTCGAAGGGTCAGTTATCTGTAATACTGGTAACTGGGGGCTTTGAACAGATTTGAAGCATGCCTGCCTCACACTTCCTTGGACTCAACTGAAGGGAAAATTGTGTAAAATATATAAATATCTAGTGACAACTGTAGTGACCCATGGTGGACATTATTGAGAAAGTGTTTGCAGTATAGTTTACAAACTTTGTACACATGAAATAAATCACTGTGCCATTTACTTACAGCACATAACTCTAGCTTGTCTCATAGTTGAGTTATTCCCCTTTGATACATTTTCTTGATAAGAACTAACTCCAAAATTTTTATGAGAACTTAAGGGGGGTTATTGGTGAGGTTTTGGATATTTGCACTTCCGGAAATTTACATTGGTTGTATTTCAAAAATGATGAGTTAACTGGAAAAAACAATTATGTAGTAGTGAACTTGGGCACAATAGGAATATTTTAGTGTAAAAAAATTGAACTTTTTTGAGAAAAAATGTTTTGACATCACATTAATTTTGGTGACTAAATTGACAAATTTTGTCATATGCCAAAATGGGGGTAGGGGTACAAAAATGGTCATCTCTCAAAAACAATTTAAGATATTTACATAATTCAAACTGTATTACAAGAAGAATTGTTAGGATATAAAAATTCATTAATAACTAGTTTCTTTTACAGTTCTTTGTTACAGACATATGCCGTCATATCTCAAAGCTCGTCGAAATCTAAACAACACATTTTTGTCAGTTTTTATTGAATTTCTTTCTTACATTGACCCCCATTTTTTATTTTTGCATTCTAAAACAAAGGTTTAAATCTAAATGTAGACAAAATATCTGAAAAAACTTTTACTCCTTTATCATAAAATATTCATTTATCAAAAACTGAATTTTAGTAAAGTGGGTGGGGTAATAATAAGGAGCGTAATATTTATTCAGATGATGATAGAAATACCACTATCTCTAATTTTTCATCCTAAAGTATAATATACTACATAAGAAAAGATTAGAAAGTGATATCCATTCTGAAACATACACCACATACATAAACGTTTATAATACGAAAATTTTAGCTAATTCTGCATTAAGCACCTTGATCTGATAGTGTATCACTAAAGATTAATATTGCAAAAAAGTTAAGTCATTGACCCATCATTATTTTTCCAGAAATTAACTAGCAAAATGTTAGTCTCCATAAAAAACAGGGTCAATAAAATTTCTTATTTTGAATTTCAGCAGTGACCCCCCTTAAAGGGGTACTCCCTGCATTTAGTCGATTATATTCTACAAACATAAATAATGTGTTCAATGAACATAAAATGATAAATAGATACAATTTTAAAGAGCGACATTAATTGAACAAAAGAAGCCAAGATGGCCCTATATTGCTCACCTGGCTAACATTGGCTATAATACAAGGTCATCATTCATCAATAGCAGAAAGGGTCAAATTTGACCTGGGGGACATGATATAAGCATTCTTGGAAGATATAAACTAGGCAATGATACATGCCAAATATCTAAGCTCTAGGCCTTGTGGTTTCAGAGAAGATTTTTAACATTTTTTCTATGCCATGGCAACCAGAGTTCTACATGGAACAGAATTCTTTGAACAAGTTTAGTAGAGCTTCATGCAAGGAACATCCCTGCCAAGTTTCATCAACACAGTTATATATTGCAATTTTTGTTAAATCAAGGGCCATAACTCTGGAAGAACTAGTCTGATCAAGCCCGTAATTAAACACATCTGAGATCTTATTGTCATACACATTATCTGTAAATATGATTAGGATTAAAGAAGAAATGAAGGTGCTAGAGTGTAAACACGGTTAAATATAGCAATTTTTGTAAAAACAAGGGCCATAACTCTGAAAGAACAAATCTGATCAAGCCCATAATAAAACTCATTCGAGATCTTATTGTCAAATATGATAAGGATTAAAGAAGAAATGAAGGTGCTAGAGTGTAAACATAGTTTAATATTGCATTTTTTGTTAAATTAGGGGCCATAATTCAGGAAGTACTGATCCAATCAAGTCCAAAATCAAATTCATCCGAGGTCTTTTGGCCATGTACAATGAGTTCAAGTTTTATTATGAATATTTTAAAAATGTAGATGCTAGAGTGTAAACAAACTAATTGTGGACGGACGACGACGGCATTTAAACGATCCTAAAAGCTCACCATAACCACTTCGTGGTCAGGTGAGCTAAAAATGCCTCATTTAACATTAAGAGTCCTTCTGTAATAAAAAGCTATCCACCTTTTAATAGTACAACAAAGACTAAATAAAGATAATATTTTTCAGGACTATAACATACATTGTATTTTTAAACACTCATCTAACCAATAATCAATGGAATGCATAGCTGAAACTTTTGAGTTTAGTACCAATACTTTCAAATATTCTATTAATTATATTTTAGAAGTTAATCAGATTGACACTCTGTTTCAGGGAGTGCCTCTTTAATCAATGTGTGTGTATCTTTAATGCACTTTTCAGCTAAGGAAATGAAGTTGCACAATGATCAAACAAGTAGGCATACAGAGTTTGAAAGCAATTGAGCAAAAACTGTCTTGTGAATAATAGTGATTTATTATTCAAGAGGGATTGCTAAACATGTTAAGAATTATGAACACATGCTTTTTAATGATAAATATAGACATATAAATCTTAACAAAACAGAAAATGGACGGAATTAATTTGCAAGACACAGAAATGTTTTTGAATCTTCTACATTTTACCTTGACATTCATTAAACTATGAATCAGTGCAGATTAGGGTAACAAAGGGAGGTTATACCAGTGGATGGACTTAATTTCTGAGCCTTGCAACAAGATACGCTACCTGGACATTATTGAATTAACTAGCCCCTGCTGTGCAAAAACCAACTATATGCTTTTGTGATCAGTTTGGATCCCAGTCAGCATCTAAATCCATGCAGTCTGATCTGGGTCCACTCAGGTCTCTTATCCATCACAGACAACAGGAGTAAAAATATGTCACTCGTAACTATAGTAACGCTGTAAAATAATACCACTTTTTCATCCTTGTTCTGTAACAACTTTAGATGTCAATTTCACATGCCGCCCATTGAGATGGATTGCACCGATGGACTCGTACCCATACACAAACAGTACTATAAAGAACAATTAGATAATTCACATAAAAAACAATATGCAACAAATAACATTGAGTATGACAGTATGGATACTGTTTGTTAAGAATTTGTAAACAGCCATTGGTCTGTTGTGTCACATGACTTTAGTTTGTGAATAACTATTGGCCTGTAGTGTCACATGACTATAATTTCTTTAACAACTATTGGTCTGTTGTGTCACATGACTACAGTTTGTGGTTTGATGTTCGTTTTCACCTGCTGCAAATCTTGAGAGGAAAATTTTGGAGCCAGTACAACATTATCATAATCAAAATCTTCATCCAGGTGGAATGGTTGAATGAGATCATCTGTGTCCTCCATCTGAAACAGAAACAATGTCAGTCAGTTCCTTCATAGCGCGTAGTTGGTGAATATTGTAAACAAACTAATTTTCTTGTGTAATTTATTTTGCTATATTCATGGAGGCCAGTTTTCTGCAAACTTTAAAGTATGCGATTATAACTGATCCTTACTTTATATTTTTTCGTAAAACTGCAATACTTATTGGATAATATCCTGATTATGACATAACTCTTTTCAAAAACAGAAAATATATTTTCAAAATAAGTGTATTAAATTTAACACTTTTTTCAATAAATGAATGCAAAAGGTAAACGTTTAACAATTAATTAAAACTTTATTTAAAAAATCCCATATACAATTATATATAACAGTTATAAAACTTCTATGCAATTACCTGTGTCCCTGTAGTCCCATCTGTTTCACTGTAAGTTGCCTTAAAGTCGAGTAGTGTGTCATTCTCAGTTACTGGAGCATCAACTGTCTCTTCAACTTGACCAGGAAACACAATATTGTCCACATCAACTCCTGCATCATCTACCTTATGTTCTGCCTCACTTCTTTCTGCTTGCACTGTTCTCACCTTACCCTCCGAGTCCATTAAGGTGTCCCTATATATATTACCAAGTCTTGCTTTTTTCTCTTCATCTAATGAAACATCGGATTTTACTACTTCATTAAACTCTTCTTCAGTTATTTTCACTTTAACATTACTTTTGTCAGAGTCATCATGTAAAAGACTCATTGCATCATTTTCACCATCATCATCATCAAAGTTAACTTCTTCCGACACTACTTCTTTTTGTTTTTTATTTTTATCCAGAAAATTTTGTATATCCATGCCAGAATCAATGGGTTCTATGTTAGGTGTATCATTTGTTTTGCCTTCATTTAATTCATTTTGTAAGTCTGCAAGGAAATTCATTAGTAGTTTATCGGTTGATTTCTCATCTAATGAAAGCTTGGGGTCCATCACGTTTGATACATCAGTATTAGCAGCTGCACCGTTAACCTGAAGTCTGTCTGATGACTGGATATCCTTTCCACCTCCGGAAATCTTCCCAGTGTCACCAGTTCTAACCTTAGACTCTCCTGCATTATATTTAGAACACATGGGTAAGTCACACAAGCAAAGCTTAGAGTTTAGATATACATGCAGAGAATGAGATAGAATAATACATATAAACATAGTTTCAATCTTAAGTTTACAGACAATTTGTATGGATGTTTTTTTACCGTGGTCAATTCATCAGACCTAAGATAAAAATTTACTTTATTTTATGTTTTCCAGTGAATTATAAGAGTTTTCTCAGTGAAATAAAGGTGATAATCCACAGTTTTGAAACAGTGATTAGTTATTACAATTTTGAATAAAAACAAACTCAAGCGTAATTAATGCTGGAATGGCAAGCGACTTTTAAAAGACGCATTAGCACCATATTTCCGGGGGATTTTTTTTGGTTTTTTGATTTTTTATAGAAACAAACTCATTAAAAGTAGAGTTTTAACCATAAAATCAAAACATTGTTGGATTGTGAACCTTAAACTCATGATACCAACATTTTTTAGGTGCCACTCCTAAAATATCCTCGCATTTTCACCCGGTGAAAAACAATGGATGATCCTTTTGCAATAGGAACTCAATTTGCGAACAAGCAGAATTATCAATTTTTACTAAATATGAATTAGAATGGGTGTTAAACAACAATAACAACAACATGCATTATCAGTAAAAACAACGACTGGATAATCAAAGACAAAATTCAAACTGTAATAAATTTAATAGTTAGGGAAACATTTGTATTTGTCATTCTAAATTTTCATAATTTAACCTCTTCAGACATAATTCTACTGTAGGTTTACCTGCACTAAAACTTGCTGTATATCCTTCTGCAGCAACATCACTCAACTCTTCAACATCATCAACATCATCATCAACAGAATTGTCAACAGGATCAATAAAGTTATCAAACTACAACAGGATAAAATAATCATGTTAAATGTTCTACACTGCAAAATAATCATGTTAAATTTTTCCACAGATCAGAAATCATGTTTAATTTTCTACATATAACCAGAGCAGTTGTAAGGAAACCTGAACTGTCCTACATTCACTAAATATCAAAAATGGAGCCATGAGTGGTTACATGTTAATCTCAGGATTGGAGGGTCCCAGGTTTGATCCCAACCAGTGGCATGAAGCGGTAGTGCCCTCTGGCAGGACACAATAATTCCATTTTGCATCTCTCTCTTTTTTTGTGGTTAATTCCATCTGAAGAGAGTCTCAAAAATGATTAATGTAAGTAAATGGAAAAAGTTTTTTTGCATCCAGAAGAAGTCAGTTAGTTTAAGTCATATATCAGAATGTTAACTGTGTTATGGTATACCTTCACTAATGCACCAGTTCTGATTACTTTAGTCTCGGTCAGTCTGCTAGTGGTGTCTCCCTCATTCAGTATCTGCAATACAAAAATAAATATACACTGTATCAATGAAAACGTGACATTTTTGTCTTGCAGTTTGATGCCTACCGGGTATTTCAAAAATTTTTAAATAATTGACAAGCATCATGCATGCTGCAGTTTTTTGTAATTGAGCTTTTTTAAAGTCGCAAAAGCAAATAAACATACTGCAAAGGAAAACTAATTTCTCTAAAACGAAATACCTGATACTGCAGCATGCGTTTGAAATGTTTCTGAATAACTAGAAAACATTTATACATTTGTATTTAAATTTCTGTATTGTGAGACGTGTTTTGCCTTTGAGACCCTACAAAACATCCCTATATGAAGTAATAGGTACTTTCTTAAAATGAAAGATTGCCATGCATGTCAATTTTATGAATGGACAGTTTTTAGGACCAATTTTAAAACCTACCCAAGCCTAACTTTAAGATATTATTTTCTTTTCATGGCTTAGCCTAGATCAACTTCTCACAAACAGTATCTTTTGTGCAAACCATGCCAACTATTGGACACATGATGTTCCATTGTATCCATTGGGTAATCCAGGCAATCAATTTTATTATTATTGTAAAGACCAGGAAATGTCTACCAGTATTAAAAACTGCCAAGGTCAATAATTGAATGCAGCCTGTAATTCTACTTCTGCAACAAAGGTATATCATGATCAGCTGGTATATCCATTCAGTCTTTATATCACCTCTACTGTTAACTATTCATTCAGTAAATTTTCAATGGGAACCCCTTTAAACAAATAATGGTACTGTCCAAAGTTAAAGATGGCCAGGTCCATTTTATAAATTCAGGTAAAGGTTAACAAACCTCTTCTTCTAGATCATCTGATGCTTTAGAAGGGTGTGGCTGGTTATCTGGTAACAGCTTCACAGCTCCATGGCGTTGGTTCTCTTTCTGTAACTTTACACTCTTGTTGACAGACATCCCTATGTTCAAACCGGTCATCACTTTAACTGCTTCCTCTTTCTTGATATGTTTCTCTTTTGACCCTGAAATGTTACATTCAGCATCAACCCTGCCCTAGACAATATAGTTAGTATTATATTTTTTCTGCTTTTGTGACCAGTGCAGGCAAACCCCTTTAAGTAATTTATGGGTGCTGTCCAAATTTAAAGATGGACAAATCCATTTTATCAATTTAGAAGGGTAAAAAGTATACATACCTTGTTTCAGATAGGTAAACGTCTTCAGAAAGTCATCGTAACTCTGTTCAGAATTCTTCATGACCTTATCAAGTGCACTATACATGATATCATCCCTGTTATTCTGATGGTTGTCCTCTGATGGTGTTGGAGATGAGGTGTTGGTTGCCATGGCTCTGATTTTCTAAAAGAGAAAATTCATAGTTTTAGTTTTGAATAACCTTTAGTTTCATCCAAACATAATATAATAATCAGCTTCACACGTTTTACTTAGTCCAAAGTTCCCAAATAACTCTACAGTTCATCACCAACTAATATACCAATAACGATACTCAATTTTATTCCATACCTGGCAATAAATGAAAATTCTAAATTATTAAGCAGACTGCCCGCATGTCTGACATAACTAGTATGAAATTTTGGCAAGAGCTACTGACAGTACAGTGACCCAACATTTGTGTGGTTGGTTCAATTTAACCTCATGTCTGTTGTTACTTACTTCTTGCTTACTTTAAATAAAGATTATTATTTATCTTTTGTCCTCATTATTATTTTCTGCATATTGCAAGTTACTGATGTGGGACCACTTTCATTGGTGACCACTTAACTACTTTGTCAAAGCTTAGGCAATGATAGGTAGAGCGGTTGTTTTAAATGCCATCAAATGGAAATAAATGAATAAAAAAAAGTCCAAGTTTCCATGGCAGAAGTTGAAATGCCTAACATCAATATCAACTAAATATAATAACTCTTGCTCCAGGATACAGTAAATTGTCTTTCTATAAATTAATATTCCTACGAAACAGTCTTAAATACAGCTGCATTTTATGTTAGACTAAATAATTAACTATCTATCTATCTTCCATTCAAAGTCAAACCTACACAGGGACCGATGACGGCGGATACTAGCAAGAATGACAAAAGAGTAAAAGTAAGGAAAGTAAAACAAGAAAGAGAATGGTTAAAATCAAGTTAAAATGTGACAGGACAAGTGTATCTCATGTAGATTTGCCCAAATTAACTTGCAGCCTGACTAAGGTCTTTCAAACAGTACTACATTTGGAAGACCTTGGGCATTCCAATGGGACACTGTCATGGGAAGCATGAAAATTTATGGTATAATTACGGTGACACTTAGACACGATTGGGAATGATAGGAGTTGGTTGTTTTCAAGTGTCCGGTAAGGAAATAGCAACCTGGTTAAAAATGATGTTATAAAAATAAGTGCAGGTCAATAGCACATAATCAGGGGTTCGCTAGTTCAGAATGAACAGCATATTGTCAACATAAAGTACGGCCGACGTTGTGAAACGTGCAGCCCTGCGGACCGACTCAAGTTTGTCTCATTTAGTTCAGAGTGGGGTGAAATATTCATAATTCAACTGCATAAAAGATTTAACAATAATAAGACGAACTAAAAAAGACCTTGTTTCTCCTGTGTAACAATTAACCTGATATAACTTACTTAATCAAATCGAGCGGAGATGTCTATGAATGGAACTTAGAAATGTCACTGGGTAGCCATTTGTTTACATGTGAAGGATAGTTCTAGCGTTATCTCTATCGTCAGTTGTTTTTGGACAGGCATAAACACACGTTAAAATACTGCTAGTATGTAATAAAAATGAGCAAATATAAACTGTTTCAGTATATAATATATAGCAGTCTGATACGCGATCTTTTATTTCAATACAATGAAGTATCGCTTGGATTGTTTCTTTGGGATTTGGAAAGAACTATCCTTTTAGGTCACAACAACAACAACAACCATGGCTGACACGTCAAAAAGCTGGCAACCACAGCAGGTTAAAACTTGTTTTATTCTTTTCTTCAGTAATGAATGTTTTGTCATGAAGCATATAAGCATTTATCTATAAATGTGGAAGAAAATAAGCTCATATTTCCAGGTAGAAATTGGTTGTGAGTGTGTGTGAAGAGCTGCAAACCGCACAAAAGTGTAGGAGCTTGAAATTTTATCAGTTTATCCCTTTCAAACCTCGTCTGTTAGTGTTACCAGTTCTGTAACACTAACTGTGTATATGAGTTAAAGGGTTGAATTATTGTACCACACAAATTTCGGTAATATTCAGGATACATGCAGCTTTTGGCTCACAATTTTAAGTTCCAGTGGTTGCAGATAGGCCCTGTAGTTACTGTGATTATTCGTTCCAGAGTGATAGTTTTTGGATGGTCCCATTTTAACAAGTCCGCCTCTGTGGTAGAGTTGTTAAGAGTCGTTGACTTGAATCAATGATTGAAGGTCACCTCTACCAACCATGATTAAAGCCTTTTTCAGTCTATGACCCTGAGTGTACTGTCGAACACTTTAAAGGGACTTAGAGAAGGACAACAACACTGGGTTAGGGTCCTATATACGACCCTGCTGTTACCTACAACGGACCCTTTCCCAACATGACCAACGCCCCATTGTTCTTTAAGCTCCAGAAAGCATGGGTGCTAATGTCAGGTAGCCTGATTTTTTGTTAGAAAAGATATCATAAAGCGTTCCTAGGTTTGTGTTGCAAGCTTTTGAGTATTTTAAAATTCCCAATTCCAGTAGAGAAATCCAACTGGATTCTTTATTTAAAAGCATGCAATTTTCAAGTTTGTCATAGGTACCTTCCCAAAATGCAAAAAGCTGGTGAGAACTATGATGTTTTTTTCTCATCCTGAAATGATCTGTAAATAGTCTTACCAAAGATAACCCAACTTTCTGTAATATTCAGTAGCTAGAATCAAAACAGTATCCTTGTGATATTAAATGCAAAAACACTAATGATGTTTTTTTTCAATTTTTTTAGCATGTCTTTAACAGTTATCGGAGTAAGTAAAGATAACCGGTTGTTGTGCCATGACATTTGCTTCTCCTTTTGTAATATTTAGTCATTCTAGAGATCAAGAAACTGATAATCCTTGTATTGGACGCATTATACCTATTGTTTTAAGTATTGTTTAGTAAACAAGTTTAACAACAGCTTGTCAATCCAACACTTGGTGGTGAACCATACAGTCCTGTGTCCTAAGTGGGTTATGATACATGTAGCACATCAGAACTGTCAAAAAGACAGGAATATCTGCTCTACATTATAGCTTGGTAACTGTTTAGACATTAGTTAATGTTTTGTCTTTACATAGATCAGTCATTTCTTTTCTTTTTTCAGACGGCAGTTTTGGATATGAATGACATGGATACAGGTGCCAGTGATCATTCAGACTATGAAACAAACTTTACAGGTAGTTAATAAAGAACTTATTATATAAAGCTTTCCTATAATTGAAGTATAATCCTGTTTGCTTAGGAGATGACATCTCTGCACTGGCTGCCCAGTTGATGTGCTTAGTGCTATTAAATAATTTTGTTGCTAGGGCAGATTTCATGTTCCCCATTATAATATTGAAAAAAAATGAAGGAAGTCTTTGTAAGAAATGTGTTTTTTCTTACTTCTGTTTTATATGACCATGGAAGTTATAGACTACTGTAGTTCACAGAAATTTTATTTGTCCTTTTAAGATTCTAAATCAGGGCCTTCTGAGGGTGGAGGTCAAGGCCCTGGCGGGAGTTACATGGATTCTATGAAACAAAGATTTCAAGAGAACGTCACAAGTATGGTATGTAACGCTTTTTTTGGACTTTTTCAAAGGGTATTATTAAATATACTTTAACCAACACCACCTATAGATGGGTTAAAGTAAGCAATACCACTAAGATACTGTTTGCACAAAACTGGATGCAAATTTAGATATCTTAAAAATTATAAAAGAATCATTTATTGAAAGAGTTGTCACTACATCTTAATGTTTCTGCAGAAACTTTCGGCAACTGTAGGTAAAATTAGTGAAAAGGAATGATGTCAGGCAGTTCTGTTAAACATTTGTTTTACAATTCTGGATTAATAGTGATTTATTATAGAACGTGCTATGTCTACATTTTGTGCTCAAAAAGAGACATTTTTAGCTCGACTATTCAGAGAATATGGAGAGCTATTACAGTCACTTGTGCGTCGTCGCTTCTTTGGTTAAAGTTTTGCCTGCTAAGTACTATCATGCACATATCTCTGTAACCACTTATGATATGACTTGAAACTTTGTTTTGTCTTTAGGGTGTCATACAATCAAGTCAGATAACCTTGTATAAATTTAGTACAAATTAGGCCCTTGTTTGACTTTGAAAATTTGGTTAAAGTTTTGCCTGCTACTATCATGCACATATTTCAGTAACAACTAGATATGACTTGAAACTTCATTAATGTCTCTAGGGTGTCACACAGTCAAGTCAGATAACTCTTGTATAAATTTAGTACAAATTATGGCCCTTGTTTGACTTTTGAAATTTTGGTTAAAGTTTTGCCTGCTAGGTACTAAATTTGGTTAAAGTTTTGCCTGCTAGGTACTATCATGCACATATCTCAGTAACCACTTATGATGTGACTTGAAACTTTGTAAAGTCTTTAGGGGTGTCACACAGTCAAGTCAGATAACTCTTGTATAAATTTAGTGCAAATTAGGCCCTTGTTTGACTTTTGAAAATTTGGTTAAAGTTTTGCCTGCTAGGTACTAAATTTGGTTAAAGTTTTGCCTGCTAGGTACTATCATGCACATATCTCAGTAACCACTTATGATGTGACTTGAAACTTTGTAAAGTCTTAGGGTGTCACACAGCAAGTCAGATAACTCTTTATAACTTTAGTGCAAAATGGCCCTTGTTTGACTTTTGAAAATTTGGGGGTGTTAAAGTTTTGCCGCTAGGTACTATCATGCACATATCTCAGTAACCACTTATGATATTGACTTGAACTTTGTTAATGTCTTAAGGGGTGTCACACAGTCAAGGCAGATAACTCTTGTTTAAATTTAGTGCAAATTATGGCCCTTGTTTGACTTTGAAAATTTGTTAAAGTTTTGCATGCAAGGTACTATCATGTACATATCTCAGTAACCACTTATGGTAGTTATATCAAACTTAGCAATAGCGTTCAGGGTCATTTTGTATCAAACAATTAATTTACAAAAATATAATATATAGTGATAGATTTTGACTTTTTTGATTCAACTTTCCTAGTTTATACTTAATAGTAGCGAATTTTGTTTTGCTATTATACTGATAAAAGTTTGTTTTATTAGCAAACACCCACAATATCGAGCTTGCTGTCTTATGGACAGCTCTTGTTGATAAATGTTCTTCATTAAAAATACATTTATTTATAAGTTTACAGTCATCCTATTTAATAGATTTGGAGTCAATAATTTGCTAGTTGTAGGGTTAGCCTGTTTAATGCTGATGGAATGATATCTCACAACTGTATTCTGTTTTTACAGATGTGGCAATCGGGTAAACAAAAGGCAACGAAGGCGTGGAATGTGTATGGTAACATTGACTTCCTGCGGCCATATTTCAATGTTGAACCACACGAGGTCAGATCAAGGTAAAGATTTTCGCTTATGTGGATGTGCAGTTCTGATAACACTGCAGTCCTAAAATACTTTTTAATCCAAACCCCACAAGCAAATGTAATATGATGGTGTCAGATGTCCTTACCAATTTAAGATTATCTTTGAAAGTACTATAATTATGCCGTCATGTGAGGAATAATTTTTTTGTGAATATTGTAAAATAGTCGATCTGATCATACAAAATTGTAAGTAACAAACATACACAGTAACAGGGTCATCAGAATACAGTCGAGCCTCCACAAACTCAGGGACGGTCATCCCCTTTCAAAGCCAATTTGATTTCTTGTGTGCCTTTTCTTAAATGATAATCCTCCCACCAACAGCCACCTTTTTGACTGCCTAAAAGACTGATCTACCTGCCAAACAGCCAGCATAAAGCTTTTTGGAAAGCTTACCTGTGGGCTGTTGTTTCTATTCTAAAGCTTTTTTTCCTACATTACCTTGGCGCATTACATAATCCGGTTTTTCACATAAACACAAACACAAATTGTTTAACCAGTGTTTAAACAAATTAATGTAAACAATAAATAATTTCCTACTGTGAATATATTCCCTCAAAGCAATAGTCACTTCCTTTTAACAGCCAGTTTGTTTTAGCTTCATGTATAGGATGGTTGAACTCAATGACAGTTCATTGAAGTTCAACCATCCTACTATAGTTGGAAGTTTATTGCATTGGTTGTTATTTTCTTTCAGGTTATTTTACTCATTTATACCACAACGCCCGACAGAACAAAGACAGAAGGTACACAGAGAGTTGTACGGACCTATGATGATCATCTTCACGCTGATAGCTCTCCTCCTGTTTCAGATGAAAACTGCTGAACATAAAGTGGTATGCCATACAAGCTTGAATAAAAAATAATTAAAATGTACCGTGATATGATCTACCCGACAGTTTTGTTATTTTATGAATTTTAAACTTTATGTTTTCTAGTAACTGTTTCATGTGCATATTAACAAAACTGTTACACTCTTATCTCTATATTTGCATTAAATGCCAGTTTTGTAGTTTTAATGTATGACTCAAGTTCATATGAATGTAATTTTAAGTATATGTTACCTTAGCAACAGTTTACATAGTTACTGCCTGGTAACAGTCTTCCCGAAATGTACTGGACTGTGTGAGGTTGCACATGACAGGCAAATTTTGAGGTAGTCTCTCAGTAAAAGAAGAATCCAGGCATATGCCTGAACATCAATATTTCAGAGTTGGTTCAGCCACTGAATAAATCTTTTTATCCCTCTTTGAAAGTTCATTCCCATGTTAGTCTATACTTTACTGTAAGATAGGCTGATCATTCTGAGTTGTCATGCTCATATTGCGTTGTTAAGTTTCTCTACATGGCAGTAAATAAACCTCAATACTGGATATTAAATTTTAAGTGGGCAGTTTATGTAACTATTATTCCTTGAAAGGAACAATATTAAACTCCCATCCTCAATGAGAAACTGCCATCTTTCTCACATGAAGAGTCAGGTCAGTAGTGGGGCTCAAACCAATGACCCTCAATCAAATGAGAGTTTTAGAGATTTCAAGGGGGCAGTCTTAATATAACCGCTTGTCCACGAGGTCGGTCCTGGATAGTAGTAGCAAGTAATCCATTCATTGAATACAGTATGATTCAGGTCCATCCGGAGTAGAAATGACAACCCAAACAACCAATGTTAACAGCCTCTGATACAGTATGCACATCAGTAAGAATATTTAGGGTATACATGTACCAGGATAGTATATACATGCAATACTTACAGGAAGAGGGTACATTGATGGGTACAGCATTTGGCATGTGTTTTACGTACTGGTTCGGAGCCTCGGGTCTCGTGTGGATTCTCTCCTATGTGTGTAATACTCACCTAACACTTATACAGATTTTATCTATGATTGTAAGTATAATTTATAAATAGTTTCATCATATAACATGTTAAATGAACTAAAATATCTGGTTACAAATTGAGTTGTGTTGAGTTGTGCCACCCCAAGTTACATATTCACAAATGACAAGTTTTTGCTACATTTGTCAAACTTTTGACCACATGAGTTACTCTTTAGATATGAAATTATTTCAAGAAAGGAAAGAATAAGCTTTCACAAGACAATAGTTGACAATAGCAAAACTTGGCGTAAATAAAAAGGGCTTCTTTGAGGTTGATTCCATCTGAGTCTCTAGAGTGAATAATATAAGCTGTAAGAACTTGTTTCTCAATTGAGATTATGAGATTAAATAAATTATAATATTAAATAAAAACTGGCACTGTACATTATAAGAAATAAAAGAGCTATACAAGAGAACTTTGTTAACTTGAGCATCAGTATGCTGAGGACTCATGGGGGGGGGGCAGTTAAAAGTCATTAAAAAACTCTGTTGCGCATGAAAAAATAATTTATAAGCTCAGGTCCAGTCATAATCTATGGCTACCGATTGGCTGGAAGTGAGCTCATTTTCAAAACTGACCAATCAGAAGCTGCTAATTTGCATATTGTCTCAAAAAATGTAGTTTGCGTGTTACGAAATTTTCAGGTCACTGTTTCTTTGACTGTTTCGCTTTTTCTGGATTGTACTGTAAATTGAGCAATTTTCAGTTATTTAATTTTTTTTGTTTTTGCAAAGTCACTGCTTCACTATTTCAAAACATTCATGTGATAGTTATTTCACATAAATTTATAATAGAGAATTCTCTTTTTGCAAATTAAGAATTTGTTAAAAAGTCTGCTTGCTGTCAATTCACAAATTCTTCCACACAAAAATTACCCAGTTTCCAGTATGTTTTATCTAATTAATTTAAAAACGTAACTAGTGACTTTGTTTTGTTGTATTTCAGGGCTATGGTTTAGGGGGCCATTGTGTTGTCATATTTCTGGGGACAATGATCCATACGTCACATGACCATCTGTTCTTCTATGCTCTGTGGGCAATAGTTTGTGGGCTGTCAACTCTCAGAATGGTATACTGATACGTTTATTTTTTCACTTTATATTTGAGTCATGCTCACTCATTGATCACCTCTCGTATTTGACTGGTGTTGCGCAAAGCATGATACCAGATCAACCTTTGAAACCAAACAGTCTGCTCTGGGTTCTTATAGCTACCTTGTCCCTTATTGAAAATCTTATATAACCCTGACCTTGCTGAATTTCTTAAATGCACTCTTCCATCGTTAAATTGGGATTATTCCATTAACTGGTCAATGGGGTGATTAGTAAAGATTGTTTGCCTTAATTGTGTACAGTGCAGATCATGCTTTGACATCATAGATTTGCAGGCTGATCATGATCTGCACTGATCAGAGAGGCAGAATCACTTGCCCCCAGCAGAGTAATATAGGGCAAAGAGGTGGAACAATGGCTGTATACAAGTCAGTTTAACATATGGGTGGACAGTCCTATAGAGTATAATATACACCATTACAATAATTCACTTACTTTAAAGTACTACAATATCACAGTACTCTACAGTACTTTAGTACTCTAGAATATTACATCACATAAATCAGTGATTTAAAATCACAATATTGACCACTTGAAATCCAGCTGGGTTAGGTGAGCAACTAAGGGCCTACTTTGCCCTCTTCTGTTTCAACTTTCTAATAAAGTATTCACATACTGGTGGTAAACATTATCATATAAATCAATTTATAAGCTAAAAAGAAGATCTTGTTTCATGTATATTTGAATTTTCAGGTATCTATTATTATATCCCGGACAAATGGTCAGACACAGAGAATGATAGTTTGTGGAGCTGTGGCCGCGTTAAATCTCTTGTTTTTACTTTATCTACATTTTGCTTATCACCAAATTGTTGAAGGTTTGTAGAATATGACACTTTTATATAGTGATGCCTAAATGAAGGGGGAAAGGCGTAAAAAGTTCAAGTTTATGAGTAGTGCATTTAACAGTGTTTGGAGTGAGGGGGTGGAGGGGTGGGGGATCAACAGGATTTTGACAGGTTTTTCCCCTATGGACAGGAATTTAATTAGGTTTGAGGCATGATTGGGACATTCATGTAAGGCAAAAAATTGAACATACTATTATACCCTGGAAAAGTAGAATTAATTTTTCACAGGGGCGGAGATCAAGCTGCAGTTGTATTTAATTTTAAGTAAACAGTTGTTTATCTTTTAGTATAGATCATGGGAACAGTTCCACAAATTTGGAATCAATGCTTATGATTGTAATTGAAATAGCTCTGAATTGGGAAGGTGTTAGCATGGAAAGCCTTATTCCCCATCTATAACTAATGGACACCTGTGTTGATTTTACAGTCAACTTCTTTTAAGAGAATAAACAGAATACACCTATTCATAACTGATATACACCAGTAATTGGTTGTGAATTGATAATTGGTTATCCTAAATCCTGCGCATAAACCCCTTGTAAAAAATATAGTAGTCATAAACCCCTTGATGAATTTTAGAAGTGGAAAAGCATCTATTGCAACTAAAAAAATACTGAATGTTTTATTTGTCCAGTTTAACCTTTACTTTTCAAGATTAAAAAAAAAAAGAAATTAAACCATAAAATTCATCAAGGAGATTATCCCTGACTAGATTATTACACCAAGGGGATTATGACCAAGGGGATTTTGAGTGTCTCCCGATAATTGGAAACAGTCCCTGTTTGACACTGTAAGGGTAAATTTCATGCAAAACTACAGTAGATGTAGGATATTGTAACAGTGACACGGTAGAAGAGTCTGTTGTTATTGTTGTCTTGAACCCCAATGTCCATCCGCACCATTGCTATGTAGTGTCCTTGGGCAAGACACAATAATTCTACATTGCCTTTCTGTCTCATTGAGACAGATTCTTTCTTTCTTGAGTCTAAAAAGCTGTTATTATAACTTGTAAGAACTGGTTTTGTAATCCAGAAAAATGAATTTGTATTAAAATTTAATGGATTTAAACTTTGATGTACAGGTAAATCTGACACATCTCTGTCAAATTGTCCCACATTAACTGTATCCAGAATATTTGTTGAGCCGCAGTGGTAGCGCATTTGCCTAAGGATCAGAGGTTCCCTGGTTCAATCCCCACCTGTGCCACGATGGTTGTGTCCTTAGGCAAGACACAGCCTCTCTCTCTCTCTTCCAGATTGATTTCATCCCGAATTAGTCTTGATTAATCTAAGTTTGAGGATAAATAAATATGATGATACAGAATATTTTTCCTGTAATAATTTTGTTTAATTTTGTCATCTGCAGATTTATCTGAAGTGTTCAAGTCTCATCAAAATCCAGTGCCTGTAGAAAACATTGAAAATGTTCCAGTAAAGGACGATATCCGTGCTACTGTTTCTGGACGTATGTATGAATAGTTTCATAAAAAATTTGAATTCTAATTTAAGCCACAAAGTCACATGATTTTAGGATTGAGGTGTCACCCTTCACTGCAGTTATTAATACTTCTGGTGGTCATTTACTGGGCTTCCCCAAAAAATAGGGTTGCTTAGTTTAGTTGGCAGATTTAGCTCTACTGGACCTGACCCAGATGAGTGGTTACGGTCGTTACTTACTCTCTTGGTTAACCTTATAATGGTTTTAGTTGTGTGGAAGGTGTTAAGTATCGAGGTGTTTCTTTACATTTTGTTAAAAACAGTTTTGGGCCATTATCTCTTGAATTTCTTCGAAAAAATACACTTCCGAATTAGAAAACTAATTTGTTTCAAAATTAAAAAATTTCAACATTCATTATTGCTCTACAACTGTAAGATAAGAAAGGACGATTGAACCATCCCCTGGGCCTTGCAGGTGTAAAGCTGGGTAAAGGTATCGGTGCATGATTTACCTCCCCTGAAATTAGTAAGTCACACTAACATTCTTTATACACATACATAACATGTTGTCATTTAAAGTCCCAGGAGCACAATTACAAGTAGCTCTAATTTTACATAGAAAGATGTCTTACCGGTGGAAATGACCTTTAGTTGTACCAAAAACATTCTTAACTTAGCTTGTACATGTTAGAAATATAGCGCAGTAATGCCTTTCTGGCAACTCTGTTCATGAAGAAACAACTTGAATATGGAAGAAAGGCATATATGCCAACATTGTTTTAGAGTGAATAGAACATGGTTCTATCATTATCCTATCAGTAAATAGATTTTTCTATATCAGTTTATTCAAAGTGATCCTTGGACTTTAACGGAAATGCCAGTGGAGTTTTGTTCAAATAAACCATTACCTTGCAAATAATTTTGCCTTTGAAGCTATCGTAGACTATGATCAGCCCAACAGATCTCTGCACCTGGATGATCTATTTATTGTTCTATTAATGAAACTATCTAGATTGATAGATGGACAAGTCCATTTTAGAAAATTAGCGAGGTCAGGGTTAAAATTTAGATGTATTTAGTTTGTATATTGTCATTGTTGGTCTGTTGTCCCAGTGTTAGGGTGGTATACAATTAGGCATTTTTTGTTACATACATTGTAGTAGTCATACAAACATGACAAACATGGGTCTTGTATATGGAAAGTATTTTGGTTTTTGTCATATTTGACTCTTACCCTGCTGGTGTCGTGTGACTCTGTCTTTGTGACCAGTGTAGATCAGGATCAGACAGGCTTGCACTTCCGTGTAGTCTGATCATGATCTGCACTGTTCTCTATTCAGTCAGTAAATATTTGTAGAGCACCCCTTTGAACAAGTAATGGACCTGTCCACACTGATAGATAGACAAGTCTATTTTAGAAATTTAGCAGGGTAATAGTTGAACTTGAACGCATGGCAGTTATAGATGTCATAGAGCTTTAATCTAAACACATGTACGTGTAACATTGTGGGTCTGCATTAATTTTTAGACCAATCATCTATACATGTTTTGAGGTGCATGTATTTAGAAATCAATATTTTTCAATCGCACTGATTTAAAATTAAATGCATATAATGTATTTGGGGTTTAAAAAAAAAACACGAGGCAGAACTAGGTCGTGCTAAGTCGCAAGGAAGTTTATCATACCCACCACGGCTTTTTGATAAGGGACATTTTATTACAAGTCTAGTCAGAAAAGTTAACAATCATTTGTCAAGGAGTACAAATATACAGTGTAGCTTGGTAGATCTGTTTTGAAATCTTGGATGTGGTCTCGAAAATACATTCTCAAATCTGCTTTTGAAATTAGCTTCATTGAAAAATATATCACAAGTATTATCATTATGCCAAAATTATAGCATAGATTTACATCAAATTAAAATATTTCTCCCAAACTCTGAATGTGGTGAAAAGGGTACCTGACTTTTCACAGAATAGGAAAGAGTAAATGGTAGCAAAACAAGATGATGTGTTTTGTTTTGTTTGTTTAGAGAATTAAATGTCGATAGTGCTCACCAATCTGCTTTTGATCGACCCAACAGGATGATGTGATGTTTGTTATCAGTATTTATGTCTAGGACTTCACCTAAAGTAACCCAAGGTTTAGTTGGCTGTTGTAGATAATCAGTCATAAAATTCATGGTGGTATTCAGCATTGATCCTTTTTTGCAGGTAGATAATTACTGCTTGTCATTAAATGCATGATCAGCACTTTAACATGCACTTGCACTTTTAATGGCGACGGTCATATTCTAATTTTAGAAGTGGCAAGGCAGACTAAAAAGGTTTTTGAACCAATGGCAGACACTGTTGTAAAATCAGTAAACAAAACACTAGGCGGCGCTGTAAAACTATTATCCAATCAGACTGGTCCTCTCATGAATGCTCTCAAAGATGGTGCCAAATTAGCCAATGAAAAACCAGTATAGTGCTGTTATACAGGCTGTGAGGTATGGCAGATTGCATTAACCTTAGAATTTGCATTAACCTTTCAAAATACAAATTGGTAGAGGATATTTTCTTTTCTTAAATGGTGGTTGCAGTGAGCACATGGTAAATTGGTACATGTATAATGAAATATGTTTCTGGTTTAAGATTTCCTTACTTGTTTTGATCAGATTTTTTAGAGCAAAAACATTTGCTAGTACCAGTATATGGGGTCTTAAAAGTTACCTCAGATTTCATGCTTGTTTGAATACAAATACAGTGCATTTTTGTATATGCCTAGATTGAGCATTTGTGTTTCAAATTAGAGCAAGGTGGCTAGGACAATACCCTGGGCTTTCAACGACTCCACTCACAGTATTAAGTACACTAGACTTTTAACAATATGTCAACAAGTATTAATATATTTTTTTATATTATGGCTACTGCATACATCTATAGGAAAACACCACTGTATTTCTAATAATTTGCACTGTGTATGGGGCCAGAGCTTAACTGTGATCTATCTGTAATAGAACACATGATCTATCTACAATAGAGAACAGTTACAATAGCGCAACAGAACAAATGTGCCATACTACAAAATAGATAGAATACTGTTGACTCAAATGATTACGGCATTTCTCGGAGGCTATGCCTCCTTGAAATAACGTAATAATTCTTGCAAACAGAACTGTATCTATTACTTAAATCATAAGTTAGGCATTTATGTATATTGTTTTAAGTTAGGCATTTATGTATATTGTGAATGCATGCATGCAGAGAATGGAATCCCTTGTCTAAACATTGTGCATGTATAGTCTAAGTGACATAAACGTCTTACTGAGGTTGGACAAATTTTAGGAGAAAGAATACAGGCAGACTGTTGGCTTTGCTTAGACTTTTAAGTAGGGTAGGTCAAGTTAAGATATTAAAGTCAAAATGGAGTACACCAACTGGGAGAGGTCCTTGAAAACAGCTTTTGTAGATTAGCTAGTGTTGAGAGTATGCATTTGAATACAAACTTACTCTTTATGTCTTTACATTTGCAAGAAATTCATTACAGTTTTCTTTATTCATGTAATTTATATATTTGTAAGTTTTTTTATTTCTTATTGATCTTTAAGAGCCCATGAAGAATAATATCAAATCTTGTTGTAGAAATTTTAGCTTAATGTTATGATAGAAGTTTTAGTGAAGTTATAGAAAATTAAAGCAATGATAGCAAAAAAGAATTTTAGCAAAATGATAAAATGTATGTAAAAATGATAGAAATTTTAATTGAATATTAATGTAAGCAAAATGATAGAAATTTTACTAAATTGATAAAAAATTTAACAAAATGATAGAAACCATCCTAAAGTGATTGAAATTTTAGCAAAATGATATAGAGGTGTGGTGTGTTCACGTTCTTTCACCGTGGGCTCAGGACATTTTCACAAGTGGGGCATCCAGAGTGAAAATAACTACTTTGGTGTTCAGCGGGGGGGGGGGGGGGGGGGGGCAGGGGAAAATTTTTATTTTATGTCCCAAACTGATAAAATTTTTAGTAAAATGTTGAAATGGGGGGAACACACCAGAAAGCACGTCATATGGTTTCCGCACAAAAGCTTGTAATTTTTGATGTTAACCGTACAGATTTTATATTTTCATTGGTAGTGATAATCGGGATATAACCAATATTTCGATAAACCACCGGAAAACATAAAATAAAGAAATTTTAGTAAATTGAAATTTCCACAAATTGAGCATAATAGAAATTTTAGTACATTGAACAAGATAGCATCCCAAAAAGTTATTTACTTTACAGTAGTTTCATTTCCTTATTGCATGTACCCTATACTCTGGTGATAGCATTATGCATGACAAAAAAAAAAACTGTATATTATTTTCTCAGGAGGTAAACAAACTCCTTGGGGAAAAAAGTCTATTAAAATATACTGAATCATTACTAATATATGTTATATGGAACATACATCTTTAATTTCTGGTACATATCCATTCAATAAAAGAATTGTCGTGATTTAAATACAATGTATTAGAAGAAAGAGACAGTGGTTGGTTTTGATTGTGTCTGACCTGTGAATGAAGATTGTAGTTCAGTGTATTATATACATTTTCAGCTTAATCCATTAAGCAGTGTCACAGGGGACAGGAGGATTTTACAGTATCATAGACACACAGGAAGGAGACAGCCCCGCGATACAGTGATATTCAATGTTGGGATGTTGTGGGATATATTTGTTTTGTTCTTGTACATTTACACTTCATTATGATGTTATCTTTCTTTATACAAGATGAAATCTCAAGTGTTAAATCATTGAATTGTGTGTGCTTTCATTGACAATGCATCTATAACATACCGAGAGCAACTGGACTTGCATTAGTATTTACATGTTCCATGGACAGATGTATTTATAAATATTCGTGATTAAGGGATAATTTATCTTCAGTGCCCTAATGGTGATATCACTTTAAATAAACATGTGAGATTTCTATACAGCTGCAACATACCCTGTTGTGAGATAATACGGATGTCTGAAATCAATGTCTTGATTGGTTGGTCTGTCTGTCTGTCTCATGCAGTAAGCTACTCCCCTAGTTTCAAGCTGGAATCTATGAAGTTTGGCACAGGTACTTCTCATTATCATTCTAGTTGCTTAGACCTTCATAACAATTTTGTCATATCGGCATGGTAGAAAATAAAACCTAAAAAGTTAAATGACTTTCATTAGTATTTTTGTGCTCTGGTAAGCTAAAAATATCTGCAGAAAGGTCAGCAAGATGCTTATATGAAAGAAATTTTCCTGTGTACCAAGAACAGATGATTTTTAAAATAGATTTCTATGTTGCCCTGGTGCCAGTGGGAATTTGTTTTTCTGACCTTTGTAATTCTTACAATTTAATTCAAATTGTTTATTTCTAAATTTCAATGAGCTGCAAACTATAATTATGGTCTTTCAGGATAATCTATAACCATGCGATATTTATTTCGTTATGTTCAAATCTGTTCAACTTGTATTAATGTTCAAAGAACACGCTATATACATGTAATCCAATGGGAGAATGCATTTTGTTAACTTTAATTTGGCACTTTAAATGTACACTTAGGTTTTACGAGGGAATCACTGTTATATTTTTGACCAAGGTCACCGTTTTAGCGCTGTTTACGAGTACAAAATTACTTGTATTATAGGATTTTCTGTTACATGTAGTAACATTTGTGATGGTATATGCCATTTGAAATGACAACAGTTTTTAAACAACAAAGCGACACCTGTTGAAACAATTGTGTGACTATTAAAACCCAAGTATGTTATATTTTTGGATATGTCAAAAGCACAAGTCTGTTTAGCTAACGCTTTTACACACAATGTTCTTAAATGCACAAATCATGGACCGTTTATTTTTAACTGTTAGACATAACTGAAGTAATCCAATCAGAATTTAGGTTACAAGGGAAGTGAGTTAGAATGTGAAGTTTAATGCATAGATTTGCTGTGATAAGCAATGTGTGTTCTCTAAATTATCTGTAAATGCTTGTAAATTGTGTCAAATGAAATTATAGTTTTCAAATAATTTCAAATTTTGTAAATATATGTGTAAATTTCTGTATAGTAATGCTTCTAAAAATATTTGAAAGGGTTTGCCCTAGTAAACATTACAAAGTCTTTATTGGTTGTTGTTTTATTATACCTTTAGATACAAATAATTTTGTCTGTAAATTTGCAGACAGATTTTGTTAGGGCCTTTTTTCCACAACCACTGGTCCATTTTCGGATCACCATTTCTGACAGTTCTGTTTCACTATATGCATCAGCCGTGTGTTAATTGGCTAGCTATTTTTTAACACCCAAATGGGAACATTTTGTCCGCTCTCTTAGTTCATCTGTTTTCATCCGATCATCACCAAACTAGGTGAAAATATTTGTGGGCATAATGCCTACGCCATTTTAGATAACCAGCCAGATCGCCCTAGGCACTTAGAATTATGGCCCTTGAAGTATCCAAAATTGGCAAAATTTGCCTTCTCCGCTCTATAATTCAAACAGATGAATTAGCATTGTCCACTCTTTAGTGGTACAGAACCTATGAACTACCAGATACCGAGTTATTCCTCTCCGACAGTATTATTTTGCGACAGTTTGGCACTCTTGTTAGTAAATAGAATAGAAGACATCTTCAAATTAAAAGGCTCCCTAAAAATTAGATCTACAGTTGGGAGACCAGAAGTGTGCAGTATATCGTCATTTATGGTAAGGAAAGATTATAATCCGCATTTAACTTTTGTGGCTCAGTTGTAGGAGTTAAATGGCAGTTCCAACTATATTTTTGGTCATTTTAAGAGGCGGGCAGGAAACCTAACTAAAACTGAAAAATGTGGACACGTCAATTAAATGTTTTTCGCAAGATCAAGAGTAAATCAAACCAATTAATTTGGCATGGCTTTGGGAAATATCGAGCTATTCCTAATATGGGCAAAAGGGTTGTAAGAGTTTTACACCCATTCCAACAATATTGTGGTCATTTTAACCATCTACCCTTGAAAGAACCAGTACTAGAATCCTGTCTTCCGTAGGAAACTGCCAACAACCTCTCATAAATTGAGGGAAATGGTTGGTAGTAGGGCTTGAACCCATGTCCCTCAATTTATGAGAGTTTACAGCGATGTCAAGTCAGCCGCTCGACAATGGAGCTGGACAATTGATGAGATTGGTGCTTATATCGTAATCATGACGCATCCAATGGAATCGCTGTATTGGATCCAACGAAAAACAAATTTGGTAAACTACATGTAAACAAACAAAAGCTTCAAGATGGAGAGCAACAGTCTGAGAATTGGTGGGTCATGGGTATCTGGCGATGCTACTGGAGGGAATTTAAATGTAGCTATAAGGAGTGATCAATACCAAACCTAGTTTTGCAAACTGTTAGCATGTTAGTCCCGACTTACTTTTATTGAGTTATGGCCCTTTGAAGTTTGCGTACTGTGTTCATAGAGAAGTTTGTCCACATTATCTCTCTGCAACCACTGACCCAATTTGTTTCTCATCCCTACATGAAAACAAGAGCTGTCCATAAGACAGCACGCTCGACTATTGTGGGTGTTTGCTAATAAAACAAAACTTTTATCAGTATAATAGCAAAACAAAATTCTGCTAACTATTAAGTATAAACTAGGAAAGTTGAATCATAAAAAAAAGTAAAAATTTTTGGTAAATTAATTGTTTGATACAAAATTTACCCTGAACACTATTGCAAGGTTTGATATAACTACCATAAGTGGTTACTGAGATATGTGCATGATAGTACCTAGCAGGCAAAACTTTAACCAAATTTTCAAAGTCAAACAAGGGCAATATTCACACTAAATTTAAACAAGAGTTATCTGTCTTGACTGTGTGACACCTGTTAAGACATTAAAAAAGTTTCAAGTCAATATCATAAGTGGTTACTGAGATATGTGCATGATAGTACCTAGCAGGCAAAACTTTAACCAAATTTTCAAAGTCAAACAAGGGCCATAATTTGTACTAATTTATAGAAGAGTTATCTGACTTGACTGTGTGACACCCCTAGAGACATTAACGAAGATTCAAGTCAATATCATAAGTGGTTACTGAGATATGTGCATGATAGTACCTAGCAGGCAAAACTTTAACCAAATATTCAAAGTCAAACAAGGGCCATAATTTGTACTAAATTTTTTCAAGAGTTATCTGCCTTGATTGTATGACACCCCTAAAGACATGAACAAAGTTTCAAGTCAATATCATAAGTGGTTACTGAGATATGTGCATGATAGTACCTAGCAGGCAAAACTTTAACCAAATTTTCAAAGTCAAACAAGGGCCATAATTTGTACTAAATTTTTTCAAGAGTTATCTGCCTTGATTGTATGACACCCCTGAAGACATGAACAGAGTTTCAAGTCAATATCATAAGTGGTTACTGAGATATGTGCATGATAGTACCTAGCAGGCAAAACTTTAACCAAATTTTCAAAGTCAAACAAGGGCCATAATTTGTACTAAATTTTTTCAAGAGTTATCTGCCTTGATTGTATGACACCCCTAAAGACATGAACAAAGCTTCAAGTCAATATCATAAGTGGTTACTGAGATATGTGCATGATAGTACTTAGCAGGCAAAACTTTAACCAAAGAAGCAACGCCGACGCCGACGCACAAGTGACTGTAGTAGCTCTCCATATTCTCCGAATAGTCGAGCTAATAAAAGGGCCGTTGTGTACGCGATGTCCTTCAGTTGGCAATAGTTGCCTCCATACTTGGCAGAAAAAGCTGATTTGTCATGATAAAGTTGATATACAAGCTGTAGTGAGTACCTTATTAACTCTACACCTTGATCTAATCTAGCGGGATAACATACTTTACTGAGAACTGGTGACCATAATAATATTCTGGCCAAGTTTTCTTTGTACTACTTGAAAATGGGATAGGGAAGATAGGACGGATTCAACCATGCTAATTATAAATAATTAACCAGATTTCCTTCAGGCCTTCGGACAACAAATTTTTCTGGGTAGTTTATGAAACATTTGCCGCTGGAAGCAAAGACATTTTATGAAGACACTATTTTAAGGTCATTTAAGACTTATCTTTTTTCTTTAATCTTAATCTTTTTCTAAGAAAACAATTTCTGAGCAATTACGAGTCTCTAAACGGTTATAAAATGTTTTGAAAATAACCGGAGGGTACCTACATTTAGTAGCTACCTATAACTGTGTGCATAATTCCAATACTAATTCATTCAACAAAATGAACCCCAACCATTTATTATCTAAATTCATGAACATTAACAAGTTCTGTATAACACAAAAAGTCATACAGTTTTAAACACAGACCTACACAGTATCTGTTCTTTTCGGCTGTTTCAGTTAAAGTTTGTCATCCACAACAATAATATGGTCTGAATTGCTACAAGTTACCAACAGACAGTTTTTTCTGTAGTCAAACAAGAGCGCTCCTGGGCCTTTAATGGGCATCATCTCCTCTGTCACGATCTCTCCTAGACATTTACCGTCTTTGTCAAACATAACAACATTGTCAGACTGGAAACCAGAAACAAACACCGTCTTGCGACTTGTTACGCAAACTCCTCGCGTAGAGCCGAGCCTTTCGTCATGTAGTTCATCCTTCACGAAACGATTTCTGTCAAAACACAATACACCACAACCACCATTGGTGATGAAAATGGAGCCTTTGTAAGCTGAAAGATGCACAGGATTAAAGATTTCTCCTCTGGTATGGACATCACAACACCCAATCTCGTCCTTCAGTTCACCATCAAGACTATAGACTCTCACACCAAACCTGAATGAAGTCCACAATTCACCAGCGAAATACGTAAGTCCCCAAGAACCCCCATCTTCTATCCATATAGGATCCCTTGAAATCAACAAACCAGTGTCGGTCACATAACTAAATTCTACTTTATTACTTCTGTACTTTACAGCTATTTCGTTCCTTCCAAGACAGCAGATACCTGTGGGTTCGTCATTGACACACCAGAAACTGTCTACCCTGTACTCTTCATCAAGCGATTTCAACTTTCTGTTTCTCTGGTCGACCAGTATTATTCTGCCGTCCCCTAGCTGGCATAAATCCGCAATCAAGCAACAAGACTCATCATCTGTATCAATACAAGCGGTTCTAATTGGCATCTTCTTTTGCTGTTCAACTTTGACACTGGTAACTTCACCGTACGACTGTGTCTTCACCACCAAGTCACTTAACTGCTTGTTTTCAGTAAACTGAATGACCTTAGAAGACTCTGATTCACTCTCTTTGTACAATTTCAGGGCATCATCTTTTGCCTTTTTACCAAGCTTAACCTGAACAAACTTCTCACCATCATCCAAAAAAACTGCTCCTTCCAATTTCCTTTTTCTCTCTTTCATTTTCCCAATCATCTGGTTCACTTTTGACAAACCATTTTCAAGTTCATTTTTAACTTCTGTATACTTTTCCTTCAAGCTATCAGTAGCTTCTCTTCCAAGCTTTTCAATGTGTTTTACCATGTCTCTTTCAAGTTCTTTGATTCTATCAAGTATTTTGGTCTGTTGGTCTTTAGCTGTTTCAAGATCTGTTTCTCTTTTCTTTTTAATGGCTACAAGCTGCTCAAACACATCATCTGTTTCAGTCATCAATCTCTGAAGTTCGGTATGGTTGTAATTTCCTTGGGTTGCACGATCTATCTCTGTTACTCCGCTGCAAGACCTGCAAAAATACCAACTTCATAAAAGACACATTGGAGGATTGTTAATCTCCATTGTCAAATAAAAAGGTGAAAGGGACAAAGCTGGAGCCAAGTTGAAAAGGTTTACCTGTCTTCAACTTGAAGTGAACTTTTTTAGAAAATATAAACAGGCTATATACACGTTAACACAACAGTTTTTAATGATTATGACTGTTTAACTCTAGATGATGTAATGAAGTCTGAAACTTGGGTCTGTGTAATCACCTATACTCACATGGCTAGCTTAAACTAAGATGCAGCGTTTCGGTCCCAGATGCATGTGGTCAGATAATCCAAGGCAGACAAAATAATGCAAATTTGTTTAATCAGAAAGAGTCCTCATTCTAAAGAGAAACTGGAGATTGTTGTTCTCGTAAAAAAAGGTCTCCCACCCGTATGACCTTAACCTTGGAGCTAGGTACCCCAAATTATAATATGCACAGAAAGACTTATACTGAGGCTTTATGCAAAGTTTTATGAAAACCAAGCAAGGGGTTTTGGGAAAGTGAGGACAAGATTTTCTATTTTCAGGTCCATGACCTTGACCTTTGAGCTAGTGACCCCATATTATTAAAGCACAAGTCCCTAAACTCATACAAAAATCATTGAAGCGGAAAATCCTGAGGATATGCACACGTTTATCATGCTTGGTACTTCTCATTTCTACAAAGTTTCAATAAAATCCAGGTGTGAAGGAATTGTGCAGACAAACTGCACCAAATCATTGTGTCTCCCCACTATTTCATAATAGACATGAAAATTGTTAAGATATTGCCTAACAAAAGCTAAATGTAGAATTTCTTTATTTTCTTGAAACTTTGTCAGAATGAGTGTCTTACTGAAATCTAGGAATTTGGGTCATCTCATATCAAAAAGTATGTCACCAGGTCTAATCATAGTATGATTAAAAAAATTTACTACCATCTTACCTATGTTCTGTTGCTATGCATCTTGCACAGTACACCATGTCATGTGTCCTACAGTACATCTCAACATTTCTATCAGTGTGGTACCAGCATTTCTCCGTTGATTCTTTCTTCACTACCACAGGATTTTGTTTTGCCTGTCGTGCCCCTGTTAATTTGTGCTCTCTTGTAGCCCGCATACGCTGATGGCATTTCGTACAAGCCGTACACAGATATTCCTGGCATTCTGGGCAATATTTCAAAGCCTCTTCTTGCAAACCAGCCTCTCCACAAGGGGAACATACTACATCAAATACTGAATCCGAGCCTTTCTGAATTGAAGACTTGCCATTACTTCTTCTTGACATCACTGTGTGCACTTAGCTTTCCCTGTAGAAAAAAGTCAACATTGTACAAAGACTTGGAAGTTAAATGCTGAATCTCTATTTTTGCACACATTGTTAAATACATATAAAAATTATAACGACTTAAATGTCATCAAATCTTCCACTTAGCAAACAGAAAGTAAACCTTGCCCAACCTAACCACATTCTGTCCCTACTGTAACAGTCGATAATTTTATGAAACTATCAAAAACATCTGATTATTTATACTTAATAAAGTATTGTATAATAATGTAGCACCCTCAATGTCATTCATTTGTCAAATTTACTGTGAAATCTGCTTGCTGGGGTCACCCAACGGCCCAAGCAAATCTGATATGGTCCCAAGTTGGAGCACCATGTCACAGGCTGAGAAAGATATGATGCCTGACTGGGACTCACATCCGAGACCCATATGCTCTCCCAAGTCCCGACTGAGCTATCCAGCTGCATACACTTTTTCTCCCAAATTGTGAACATGTCCATAGTACAATGACATTCAGAAGATGTTCTTCACTGTAGCAGTGTGGTAACCCTTTGTGTCTAATTCATTTAACTTATGTATAGCTCAATTTTTCATGCCTTTACATGTTTAAACCCTTTCCGACAAAAAAAAAATTAAAAAAATTGTATAATGTATTGAAAAAATACAGTTTGTAACTATTTGTTGAATAAAATACAACAAACAAAAGATGTATATGTTAGGCATGGACTAAGACAACAAACAAAAGATATATAGGTTATTAACCATGGACTAAATATAGTGGACTGACAGCTTGTATTTTCCTAATGTATGTACAAAATAGAGTTGATTTTCAAAATTATGAATGTTTAACTTTAGCATCAGCCTGTAGTCCATTTTGAATTAAATCAAAGAATATAGCTATGTGTTGGTCAACATTTATTTCTCAAACTGTATATTTGAGAAAGTGTTTCCTAGAATTTGCTGCTTGCAACATTACATTACGTTTAAGTTCTAACACAATGTGACTGTGCAAGCAGCATAATCTAGCTCTTCATAAAAAGTATCTATAAAATATTTCTAAAATTTTTTTGCAAAAAATATAATTGTATTGATCAATATTAAACCCAATTAAGAGCCTAGATCTCATTCTTCATTTTGGAGTCAGTGGAAAACTTGTGATTTGAACAAGATAAATTGAAATAAAATATGTGTAATATATAGCACCAAGTTAGTGTTACAGGTTAACATTTTATATGTTTATTCACACAATGGTGTTTAATATAATGTAATAAATAATAAATTGTGAAGCGAGTAAAGTGAGTCTTGTTGTTTTGTCTCCATCAAACAATATATAAGCATCAAATTTGCTGACGTAGTAGAACAGTAGTAGACAGTCGTAGGCGGTAGTTTGTAGTTAGGATGCTGTTTCAGGTAAACACTTTCCTTTTCACACCTAACCTGTACAAAGTATATCTAATCCCTTTGTTATTTAAATTACCTGACTGTGTTGACCAATCGATTTGCACAATATCAATTTGACTCTATATTAAATTGATATTGTACATATCGATGAACTAACACTGCGCGTGAGCTAATTTTAATTCAATAAATATATATTGTTGCATACATATATTTACAGGTTATCTTGAGGCATTACCGGTAATGTGTGCCGGTTATGAATTGGGTCATAAAAGGGTCACAGTGCAAAGGCAAATTATGTCCAAACTGTACTGATAAACGTTCCATCCACGCCGGCATATATGCTGGTAGTTCGAGACCCCTTTGCTGATTCTGCGCAGGATTTACGTCTGGTCTGGCTATTTAAAACGAATATACCGGCAGGGACCTATATAGTATATAGGTCCGTGATACAGACACCGAGGGGTCCGGATTATAATGGTGAAATTCTGCACACATGTTAGTATTTTTGTTGACTTATTTGGAGGATTTGTTCATTTCTCTCTACAAAGAGTAAATTTCCATCAGGTTATTTGCAACTGTTTGTAGACGTTTTGTCTATAAACCCCTAAATTGTGAGAAAACAAGCTATGCCCAGTCTAGCTTAAACATCTTCAGCGTACCCGCACCTGACGAAAAACAAAATAGCTCTATAAAAATAGCGGCATTTAGTAAATGATTTATTGATAAATTTAGAGATTATGACCGGTCGGGAAATGTTACCAGCCTGCTCGGTGCTCCAGCCAAGGGTGTTCTGGCTTCAGCTGAAGTTTTTTTTCAACTCTTTATCTTTTCATTTTGACACTTGCTTTCAAAATCTTAGAAATACCTTGAAAAGTTTTGTAAAAGTGCAATCACTTTTTAACCACATCGAGCGCGTGTAATTTAATTTCGTGCGAATATTTTAAGTATCTTTGTCGTCAACAATGTTCGTACGAACACTACAAATGTATCGTTGTCATCAACAATGACGATGGCAATACTGCTCTTCCATAATCTTCCCATATCACGGTGATTTTGTCGTTTTGTGTTTAAGTGAAGGAAGTTTTACTGTTCACTAAATAGGCTGCGATCAGAAGTTTTATATGGATCATTTTGGAGCCCCCAGTAAACATTTTACTACGTTATTTACCGACATCGGACTGATGCTTGAAAATGAAAGTTTTTCAGACGACAAAACCCGTTAGCATTGCAAACCAAATGTCAGACATTTAATAACTAGAGTTCAACATATTTTCAACCATTTCCAAACACGATTGTGTTACCACGGACCTATATACATAGGTCCGTGGTGTTACTTACTAACTTATGACCTACATCCAACCTTTTTACAACATATTTTCAGCCATTTTACAGTAGTCTTAAAACATTAGCCTTATTTGTTAGCCTTTAAAGTATTGTAAAATGTGCAATAAAAGCACAATTTTAAACATATACCACCTACAATCCTTGAACACTTGCAGAAATGTAAATAGTGTAGCAAATACCCTGGTTGAGAGCACCTAACCTGTCTATAAAATATAACGATGAGTGTCATATATCAAAGTGTTCAGCAGGTTCTGGACAATTCGAAACAGAAGTTCATTTTTACCAAAATGGTTGGAGTCGACAGAAATCCAAGATGGCGTCCAAGATGGCCGCCATAATGTAGAAAACAAGCTAATATACCTTTTTCTGTCACTTCTCTGTCGTGTATGTACAGATTAACACCAAATTTGTTTTATTTTCATTTTGTATAAGTTCTCTTTAAAACTGTGTTATAATAGTTATATTTAGTTGTTATAGAGTTCAAGGTCAAACTCAAGGTCAAAGGTGAAATTTTGTGAAAATTGCACATTCGGATACATATTTTTCTTTGTTATATTCCTTATATGACACATATCAACATTAATTATTCACCAAAATTAACAACAATGTATATTTAATTATAAGCACT
>JAFMSR010000010.1:48314790-48354659 GCA_022818135.1 Saxidomus purpurata
AGAGGTTGACCATTTATCCTATCAGTATATTTATGTTACAATATCAGTAAATTTAAAAAGATCCTGGGACTTCAAATACTACTTCCAATGAGATATACTGGCAACTTTCGGATACCCCTCTTACAAAGGAACACCACCTTTTATACCAGCCGCCGTCTTGCAGATTTGCGTAAAAATATAGTAACTAAAATACCCAACTACTTCATAGTTTTCTCTATTCTAAGAGTCTACTGTATACTCAAAGTCTAAAAATATTACAGTATACAGCTGCTAAAACATTTAAGTAGACTGCTTCATTTGCTTAAAATATGCAGACTGTTTTAGTTACTATGCTAGAAATAGCCATTCTGTTATCAAATCGAGGAACAGGGTTTTCCACAATATAAAAATACATGTACTTGTAATATTAAAAATATCAGTCAATATGCCAGTATGTAAATATAATCTTCCTTATGTCCAGAAATAGGTCAGATTGTCTATTTTTGACACTGGTCGATCAATGTGCTAGCTCAACCATGCAAAACTAATGGAGAGGAAAATTACTCCCACAGAAAAACATGAGGTCTAAGGATGTATTCCAAAGACACCAATACTTCTAGAAATTTACAATAATTCATATCAATAATATTATAAATTAATGATCATGATTTGAAAGTTCTGCACGTTACGTAGTATAGTGCAGAACAAATGTCTTAAGATTTTCATTCCTAAGGCTTGGACTTCGCTTCATTCGAGACGAAACTTTTATTCAAATTCGAAAACAGTAATAGGGTATTTTTAAGAAGCAGCTTTAGTTCTATTTAAAGCTGTTTTGATGATTGTTGAACTAGTTTATGTTTAGTCTCATATTACTGTAATGTTTTGTACAAATATGTTCTACAAATTGTATATGCATGCTAGGGCACAGTCCGTAGTTCCTATATTCGGAGGAAAGGACAATGTAATTTGCTCAGCCATGGGTGCATTTGGTTTGACAACACTAGCGTCGAGTTTGGTTAAATCAAACACTCTCTGTGTTACGGACACACGTTTTTTAACTCTTTAAAAGAAGCTATATACATTGTAACATACAATGAGGTTACGTTTCGTGGACGGCTGCCATTCTGTAGATAAATATACAACGCAATCTGTGGTTTCAGTGGTAAATATTTTAATTCCAGATGCCTACAGATTTTGTTGAAGCATGCAAAAATAAATCAAACTTACATGAATATGTTGGAATTGAATAGAAAGAAATGATAAATGTATTATCGAAATATAATCATTGTATGGTTGTAAAAAGAAATTCCTCCAACAATAAAGCCTATCGAAGTCTTGCCCACTGCAAGCTTGTGTTATGTTATTTGTGTGTAGTTACATTAAGACAAATAATAAACCTCCAGGCCAGGTCAATTTTGACCTTGGGTCATGATTTGAACAATCATGGAAGAGGTCCACTGGTATGCTACATGCTGAATAGCTAAGCTCTAGTCCTTGTGGTTTCAGAGAAGATTTTAAAAGTGTTCCCCATATAAGCCTATGTAAAATCACCCATCAATTTTGACCCGGGGGTCATGATTTGAACAATCTTAGCAGAGGTCCACCAGACAACGCTACATGCTAAATTTTAAAGTGTTTCGTGTACAAGCGAATGTAAAATAAAGTGACCCCCACATGGGGTCAGTTTTGACCTGGGGGTCATGATTTGAACAACCTTGGTAGAGGTTTCTTTGACAATGCTACATGCTACATAGTCTCAGTTAGCCTTCCTGTTTTTGAGAAGAAGAATTTTAAAGTTTTTCCTTTCCCTTCCCATAGCAACAAGAATAATGCATAGAAAGGAATTATTTGAATACATATGATAGACTTTTATACATGTAACATCCCTGCCAAGCTTATCAACATTGACCAAGTGGTGTCAGAGATGTCGTTTGAAGACAAATGTGGACGGACAACGATGGTTGTATTCACATACCCATCATAACATTTCTTGCTATGAGGCCCAACAATGGGGTCACTCAGGGAGGTAATTTTTACAATCAAGAGTACCCTAATTTTGGACATAATCATCTTCTTGTTTTCCTCTTTGCCTGGTGTCTTTTAAATTTTAAAGTAAAACAGTATGTATTGTGTAACTTGCTGACTCAAAATAAATTTACATTCTGTGTTAAATTGCTTCTAAAAGCCAATACTGTGATGTCAATGTTGATGAAGGAACGAAAATGATTAAGCATGCATGTTTTGGTGGACAGACAGTTTGGCCCCTCTTCAGTGGTAAATATTCACATTTTCGTTGAGATGTTGTGGGCTTGGTTGAAATCAAACGCCTAAACGATTGACAACACATGATCGACAACAATAATAAAATCAAGCGTTTTAAGTAATGTCCGATTTTTGTTTTGTTTTATGTGCTTTTACTACCTCTACTGTTGTTAAGGTTATCGTTCTACCACTACTTTCAGTGCTTTGATTCTATTTAGTAACAGTTACCTTTACCTCGAGTTTAGTGACTATAAATGCAATTGCAAGCTTCCTCTATACGCAAGCTTCCTACACACCAAGTTTCATTTCAAAGTTATTGAGCGGAAGTAAAATTGTTGACGACTGCCCGCCCTCCCGACATACAACATCGCCATTTAATAACCAGGTTTTAAGAAAAATCATCATCATCATCATCATCAGCTATATCATCTTTGTTATACTATCAACAACATCACCATTACGATCAGCACCACCATCACCCTCAAAAGTGCCAGTTTAACCTCGTGACAAACATTGGAGGCCAAGAACTTATCCATCTCCAGATGAATGTGTTTTGCTTGATGCAGAATGTGCCCTAACCGACATCCTCTCATGACTCCATATACTGACTCTCTAATAGACAGACGGCCCTTAAATGAACGAAGGATGTGAAAAAAACACTTTAAAAACGCATTAGTAACTTCAGAGTAATTGTTGAACATGCAACAGCACGGTCTGGAGACACCCATGTAATAAACAACCATTGATTGTCCATATTTGCAGTGGTATGATTGTCCGTCGTAAAGGACTATACATTTGTATAAGATAATACGAAATATACGAGAGCTTTGTTTGTATTATTATTCTAACTTGAGATGGCCCCTCAATACATCGTTTAAATACAGAGTACGTTTACATTACCATGTATGTTTATAATAACCCTGGTCAGGTCTATTAAATACGAACCGTTGAGGAGCTGTTAGTGAGACATATACGCCCGAATAAACTACTGACAAACAGATGAATAGAACAGACAAACGGACGAGCAGCTGCACAACAGTGTACGAACATTTGGCGTACAAAGGAAAAGTAGAAAATGGAAACACACATTCGGGCGTATAAGATCGAGACCTTAGAAAAATTATTGTTATGGGGGATAATAGTAATAACAATAATAATAATAATAATAATAATAATAATAATAATAATACAATGTAATAAAAAAATTTATTTCAAGAATGTAACTGCATATTATGGTTATACAAGAAGAAATAATAGTATACACCTTATTTACAACATGGCCTTCTATAAACAAATTAATTAAGAGACAAACTTCACTTACATACACTGAAAATGACAGACACTCAAAATGAACTGATTATAAGTATTGTATAATTAAAGCGTATGCTAAATGATTAATCTGTAATACAACACAAACAATAACACATGTAAAAAATGACAGTAGATCCAGAATTAACATCAAGTAATTTAGTTATCTTATTAGCTATCTAGTTATAGTGGATTGGGTTCTCTTCCCCCATATAGTATAACAGTAATCAAAAGTTGACATGATATAGACGTTATAAAACATTTTCTTCATTTCAAAAGTAAAAAAATATACAATTCTTTTTAGCATATATAACTTTGTGTTTAACTTTGAGCACATCTTATCTACTTGCGTATTCCAACTTTGTGTTTTGTCCACATGCACACCAAGGATTTTTTGTGCGGCAACGTTTTCCACTTGCGTCCCATTTATATTAAGCATTAACTCGGAAGCATTCTTCAATTTACGTTTACTACCTTATAGCATACATTTTGTTTTTAACAGGATGAAGAGACTTCATATAATACAAAAACGAAATATTATTAAGACCTTTTTGCACGTGTTACATCGTTATCAGTTACATATAGAGTTGAGTCATCTGCGTACAAATCAAGGTTGCTGAAACTGTCTATATTTACTGGTAAGTCATTTATGTATCACGAAAATAGTAGGGGACTTAGGATTGAGCCTTGAGGATGGTTTAGGGGGGGGGGATTACCCGTCCCCCTAGCTTCCCCACCCATTGCATTATCAATGTGGTAGATATGTCTCCAGTCAGAAATTTATGAATTTACCTGGCCATGACAAGTTTGCATTCAATTTTCATCTAAGGACCATAACTCCTATGTTTCTGCAGCAATTCAGCGGAAACTCAAGGGGCATCAATTCTCTATATATAGCAATACACAGGCAGACGAGGAGACAGCGTTTTAGTATAATACGCGCCCTCAAGCGTATAAAATGAACCAAAAAAGAAAATAAACACTTGAACAAAAATTATAATGAGATCAACATTGTGTGCCTGATCATATCAAACTCGACCTCATAAGCAACAGTATCACCGGGGAATAAACATAATATCTAGTCGCTATTTGTGTGACAATGTACTTTCAAGTTTCATATCACAAAATGGTGACCAATCTGTCATCATCGTTTCTTTAACGCAGTAAAATCCCTTTTCCTGTCAACAGCTTAATACAGAAATGGTTTACATAAACCACTTTAATATCACAAATACTATGCAACGACAGTTGACATTATAACAAGAGCCATGTTACACATGGTTAATCCCCCCGCCAGGAAGAAGTTACCTGAAGGTTGTACTTTCATACATTTTACTTGGTGAGAGGAAATCCTTCAAAAGCCGTATAGTTATGGTCATGCTGAGTATAGTTTTCAAGTAAGTGGAAAAAGAATAAGGCAATGAAGAGAAGGTTTGCAAAATTATATTTATGTTCATTATCAGTATAGGTATGATATTTTTCTATTTGAACAAAAGTAGGCAAGGTAGAGTTATTGTTCTTGCACACTGCACTTCCTACCAATGTGCTATGTCAGTGTATTAAGTTTGAAGAAAATCCCTCAAGTACTTTTGGAGTTATGCTCCGGAATTTTTTTTCCAAGTAAATCTGATAAAGGGGAATAACTCTAAAAGTAGGCAAGGTAGAGTTATTGTTCTTACACACTGCACTTCCTACCAATGTGCTATGTCAGTGTATTAAGTTTGAAGAAAATCCCTCAAGTACTTTTGGAGTTATGCTTCGAACAAGTAAATCTGATAAAGGGGAATAACTCTAAAAGTAGGCAAGGTAGAGTTATTGTTCTTGCACACTGCACTTCCTACCAATGTGCTATGTCAGTGTATTAAGTTTGAAGTAAATCCCTCAAGTACTTTTGGAGTTATGCTCTGGACAAAACTTTTAAAGTAAATCTGATAAAGGGGAATAACTCTAAAAGTAGGCAAGGTAGAGTTATTGTTCTTGCACACTGCACTTCCTACCAATGTGCTATGTCAGTGTATTAAGTTTGAAGAAAATCCCTCAAGTACTTTTGGAGTTATACTTCGGACAAGTAAATCTGATAAAGGGGAATAACTCTAAAAGTAGGCAAGGTGGAGTTATTGTTCTTGCACACTGCACTTTCTACCAATGTGCTATGTCAGTGTATTAAGTTTGAAGTAAATCCCTCAAGTACTTTTGGAGTTATGCTCTGGACAAAACATTTAAAGTAAATCTGATAAAGGGGAATAACTCTAAAAGTAGGCAAGGTAGAGTTATTGTTCTTGCACACTGCACTTCCTACCAATGTGCTATGTCAGTGTATTAAGTTTGAAGAAAATCCCTCAAGTACTTTTGGAGTTATGCTCCGGACAAAGTTTTTCAAGTAAATCTGATAAAGGGGAATAACTCTAAAAGTAGGCAAGGTAGAGTTATTGTTCTTACACACTGCACTTCCTCCCAATGTGCTCTGTCAGTGTATGAAGTTTGAAGAAAATCGCTCAAGTACTTTTGGAGTTATGCTCCGGACAAAACTGGGACGGACGCACGGACGGACGGACGGACGAAGACCATTACTAATATCCCCTTCGCCTTCGGCGGGGGGATAAATAAGCACGTATACATTTGAGGGTCAAGCCCAACTAGACATCTCAATATTTTAGTAAAGGACACTGACAGAAAAGCAATTTAGCATTTGTCATCTGAATATCATTCAACAAATTGAAAGTTATATAATACTTTTAAGTTCCCTATAGGTGTGAACTTTTCCGTCCGTCCGCAATTTCATGCAGGAAAAATGTCTGAGTATGTACTAAACAAATACCCATCCTCTGATTCTTGCGTTGCATAATGGACAGTTTGTATGGTACAAAAGACGGTCACAGATGGAACAATACAGGAAATGTCCACATGGTATGTAAACGACTTCCTTTGGTCTTATTTGGCAGTGGTTGCACGAAATCTGTTCCCTCAGTCTTCTGTTTTCTTCCTTGACTTCTACCAGAGAAACTGTAAAAGAAAACACAAATATCAAAGACCATTTGGAATGTGAAGATCTAGCAATGTCTTGTAAAAAATTTTGATTTATCTTTTGTACTGGTTGCATGTTATTTAACTTTTCCGTCCTTAAAATGCAGAATTCGATTGGAACTACATATCAACGCTCAGTGAGGTTGTATTCTTATGATGCATAAGAATACAATCAAACCTGTGAACAAAGACCACTGTTGGGAAACTACAAATGAGGTCTTTGTTTGCAAGTGGTCTTTATTCACAGGTGTGTCTACTATATATTAATAGTACACAGGTATCTCCCTGCTGGTCTTTATTCACAGGGTGGTCTCTATTCGGAGGTGGTCTTTAACACAGGTTTGACTGTACCTCGTGTTTCAAAATCCCTCTAAAAAATTCCAAATAAATTTCATATACATAGTTAAACTTAAACAATCAAACTGCTGTTAATATAAAAGATATAAGACAGGGACTCATTTGTAAAAAGAAATATACATCGCACACATGTTTTTGTTGAGCAAACTTAACGTTTTCGACTCGACACCTTGAGGTAAATATTTGAAATTAAAATTCCCTTTGAACTTCGTATTTTTTTCACTTCTCCTAGTAAAAGGCTCTCGCTTATGTTGCTCTTGAGGTAGAAACTAAGGTTTGTTTCAGACCCCGAGTACACCTACGCCTAAACCATAGGAGGTCGGTACTGAACACTGACCACAGCTGCTCAAACTTTTGTCATCTAAGTTGTAACGTAGTGCTTTTGGTTCTTAAGGGGAATTTTCACAATGTTTTACTAGACTTTTGCGGACTTCCAATTCATTGTGCTAAATTTGCACTGTTAAGTTATGGGGTACTAATAATAACAGCTTCAGCCTTATTGGCCAATCCCTAATAAGTAACCATATGAAATAAGCGCTCAAAGTAAAAGGCGATCGTCTATGCACTTCTTGAATTCGAGTTCAAATCAATTTGGATTGCGTTGCCAAGCTTACCTATTCTACTTGAAATCCTAGGAGGTAGAGGCAGTACACTAACCACAGCAGCGACTTTTATGTTTATTATTGCAGTACATGTCCGTACCTGTGAAAGCGAAAGTCTCATTTATGTAATTGTAAAGCGAACGTTTCAGTTGCATAATATGTCCACTAAATATTAATGAAAACTCTGCGTAGGAGCCTTTAAACCTGTCACTCTGTCAGTATTACATGTAGTAGCGAATTCATTATTAACTCATACTTTAATGCTGTTGTAAAGCAGTTCGTCCGTAATATTATTTGTTTATTAAGAAATTGTAATATAAAACGCACCAAAAGTCTTCTGTCATTGTATCTTATCTGATCACTATCTTTGACAACCACAGGCAGATCTAAATGAAAAGTGAACACCGCCGGTTGGACCTCGGGCTTGAAACCTGAAACGAAAGACAGGCTGACTGCTTATCGCATGTAAATTAATAAACATTATTCATTAAATATCGTCTAAGTAGTAGGTATTACGTAGTGCCTAAGGTTTAAGGTATGAGTAGGCTAGACAGGTGAGATCGGAACCAGACTATCTTGTTTAGGGACTTTGTGGACTGACGCTATATGTTTGGCCATTGTTGATTGGCTTTAACATTAGAGAATGAAAACGGCAACATGTCTTTTGAAAAAATTGCTGGATGAAGCTCTTCTGATTGCGGGCCGCAGCAGCGGCCCGCTATATTTAATACGTGGTGAGTAAAAGATGCATGGAGACTTAAGCACTAGATCGAACATATGCGTCTCTCTTCATTATAAAATTGAGGTACTTCTGAGATGAAAACTGTAGACACAGTCATTTTTTTTGGAAAAGCAAGAGTTGTCGTTTGTAATTGAGCTGTCGTTCGTTTCATAGAGGGCGCAATCTAATATACGCTGGTAAAAAAAGAAAAAAGCGCTTTTCACGTTTCAGTCGCAATCTACACCTAGAAAAATGGATATATGATTGCTTTTTCAACTAACACAACCTTTGACATTATAGAAACGAAACGAGTCGACTGAATATTCTTTTATGGCCTTTTTAGACATGTATGATATTGTCTTAGCTATTTTTTTCCCATTCGTAATAAGTCTGCCTCCGTGGTGTAATGGATAAAGCCGATAGCTCAAACACTTTTGTGTGCGTGTACTTTTAGAAACCACGAGTTCGAATCCCATCAACACCCAATTTCTTTTAAAGCTTTTTTCTGCTATTTTAATAATCATTTTTAAATTTTTAAGAATATTTTACGCCAAATAATCATAAAAATCTTCATTCATTTGATAACAGTAAAGTTTCGATACTACAGGTCAATCAGTAGATGTGGTGTCGTGTCAGGTTTTGCTTGTTCAACCAGAATTGGTTCCCTCGAGTTCTTTTAAGGCCATGCCTCAATACAATTATCACCAATTTTCAAAATATTTACATGGGATTTTTGTTTGTTGGCCCGCTGTGATACTTTGTATCACAGTTTTTCTTGTTTGTAGTTATCACGTATAGCCCAAACTTCCAAGACGCATGTTCACCTGAATGAAAGGGAGCTTACCTTTACCACTTTAGATACCACTTGTTTATTTTACTTAAAAAACTTCCGGGTTTAAAAAGTACATTTTTGTACGTAAACACAGAATATCGTATGAAATTGGATCGTATGAATGATTGTTTTTAATAATTAAGCGTGTGCTATATACAAAGCTATAAGATACACGTAGTCTGTTTTTGAAAAATATTTAGAAAATGTCTTCTTTAGTTTGAAAGTGGAACATGTGGAATATATTAAGTGTTAATATCATGAAATATGGATGAATTCATAATACAGGATATACAGCGTTTGTTGAATGGTTAGTCTACAGTTGAAGGTCATGGCCGTCTGAGTTGCAGTCATTTACTGATAAGGGTGAGACGAATTTTATTAAAATACACACAAAGAACCCTTACTTAACGTAGCATATATAAGAGCGGTTTGACTGACTGAGCTTAAATCATATACTCCTGTCCCTGAAGTAACCCCTTGCAATTTACATTCTCTTTGAACACCATTTTTTTATTTAATTATCCTTGTAAAAGATTATCGTTAATTTTGTTCTTAAGTTTGAAACTTGGTTTGTATCAGATTCTGAGCATACATGCGTGTACTTCTGTAGAGACAAAGTTTTTTATCTGTAGTTGCAATGTAGTGCCTAACGCAAGTAAATTTTTGCCGATGCATTGTGATACCCGCTATTTGACCTAACAACTGCAGCTTCAACCTTATTATCCCATCTCCAGTACATGTAAATTATCATGAGAAGTTAGCGTTCCCTATAAAGTTCCACTATACACTTCACCAAGTAAAAGGCGATAGTTTATGTAGTTCTTGAACTCAAGTTCAAATATACATGTACTTGATTTGTTTTGGTTCTTAATCTTACCTTTTCCACTTGAAATCCTAGCAGATAGCGGAAGTACACTAACCATAGCAGCTACTGTTGTATTGTTAAGCATTGCTCTATTTGACCATACCTGTTCAAGTAAAAGCGCAATTTATGAAAATTAAAGCGAACTCTGTGTTTTGACATTTAAACCTGGCGGCGCTCGGTCAGTGTAAATAGCGAATTCATTAACAATACAAAGTTTAAACAGATCATCATTGATATCATTTATCTATTTATTTAGTTGTTTTTCAAACAGAGGACAACTGTTTGTTTTGGTGTAGTATGACATTATAGTTTCACCGAGTTGGCACCAAACTGATATTTGGTGTTCACGGGTGAAATTAACGTGATACTGGTTCCCAGCATTCGTTACACTCTGTATACTTTTTAAAGTTAATCCGGGTAAACTATTTTGATAATTTCACAGAGTGAACAATGAGTTCATCGGGTAATAATCGACGTTAAAATATCGATAAACCACCGAGAAACACAGATAAGTAATTGTAATAATATAAAACGCACAAAGAGTCTTCTGTCATTGTATGTTATCTGATCACTATCTTTGACAACATCAGGCAGATCTAAACAAAAAGGTAACACTGCCGTCAGGACCTCGGGGTTGAAACCTGAAACGAAAGAGATGTTGACTGTTTATCGCATGTACAATTAATAAACATTATCCATTAAATATCGTCTGAGTAGTAGGTATTACGTAGGGCCTAATGTTTAAGGTGGGATTTTCTCACCTTTAAAGCAGAATTTTTGCTGACTATATAGCCACATGCAAATTATAGTAGTCTGATTTATTAAACATTTTAGACAATTTCTTATATATCATGAAATATGGTTGAATTCATAATGCAGGATATACACTGATAATATCAAGAAGAAGTTTGTTTAAGAAATTAACAAGACAAATTTTGATGCAAAGCATCAAAGGCGCTGCGCATGTTTTTGAAACATGATTTAAAGGAATCAGAGTCATTTTAGAATATCAGTAAACAACCTATCAACGGGAAAAAACAAATACATTATGTTATATGTAAATGTTATCATAATAAGTAAAAAACCACATTTACTACAGTTTAACCAAAAAATGAACGAATCATAAAACAACCTTCCGTATAATGGTACGATGACGCCCATTAAACAAGGCTACAGCTCGTGGTCAGTAGACGCTTTTCGACGCAGACGAAACCCACGTGATTAATTTTGTCTTTACTATTGGTCAGTTGTTAGCGATGCTTTACATAACTTTCATTAAGACCCCATGTATCGCATAGTTAGGTGAACGGTCTTATTTATAATGCCTACATTTTACTTTAGTATGTAGTAATTAAAATAGGTTTTCATTAATTATTCACGTTGACAACATATGTATTTAAACTTCAAAATGTTTAGAGATAGCAAAACAACTATCGAGACGTTTTTTCTGAACTTTGATGAATCTGGCCGTAGGGTCCGTAAACAAAGCAATAAAAAAACCGTAACCTTCAAGTTTGTGGAAAAGTTATTAAATATCCTATGAATATGTCAAACGTTTTGAATTAACGGTCGAAGACGTATGCATCTGGTATAGTATTTTTTGTAATCAGTTAATACTATTTATTTATTCATTATAGGGAGTTTGTTCAAACATAATACATAGTTTTTAATTACAATAATAATGTTGGCTGCTCCCTATTCGATTATGCAACCCCATGGTACAAAATTAAAACCTATTCAATACTGACGCTGTGCTTCCGCACAGCGCCAATAAATGTGTCCCTGTATTTTGTCGTTGAATAAAATACAGTCAGGAGTTCGGATGCGTAGTAATTGAATCATGAGTGCGTAGCTTGAGTGATTTAATTTTTGCCATTAAAACGACTGACTGTATTTTATTTAACGATATATTGGCATATGTTTATTGTTTCGATTCTAACACGTCCTTTTCTTTGAAAACTATCCCGAACTGTATTCAACTCGTAGCAGTACATCATTGTATCTTTAAAACGCGAAATGCTGAACTCTGAATCATATACTCTAAACATTTGCAATTAGCATTCTCTTTGAAATTCGGCGTTTTGAATATTCCTACTAAATGACTATCGTTTATGTTATTCTGAAGTTTAAAACTTGGTTTGTTTCAGATTCAGTGCAAACCCATACATTTATAATTCATAGAAGGTAGAAAATAACTCTTTTGATCTGTAGTAACCACGTAGTGCTCAAGGTTCGTAAGGCAAATTTTCACAATGTATTTGTAGAAATTGCCGACTTCAAAACCCCGGTGATATAATATTACAACATTCTACAATAACATTCCAAGCGACTTTCAATTTTAATTAAATAAGCTTGGTTTGAGTTTCCAGATTTACCTATTCCACTTGAAATCCTAGGAAGAAGAGGCAGTACACTAACCATAACAGCCGCTGTTATTATGTTTAGCATTACTTAGCGGAAATATCACTTATTCATTTAACAAATAGAGGATACTTCTTTGTATTTATGTAATATCACATTATAATTTAGCGCTAAAATTGAGATATATGTTCATGAGCGGCACAGTAACGAGTGAAAATAAAAAAAAAAGTTCTTTGAGTGGCTGTATACACAAGTATGTGTATGGGGATCTCATAGCGTGTAGGTGTGCAGGGAAGAATGATTGCAAGATGCACTTTTGGGCAAGATTCGCTCTACTGAACCTAATCGTCTGTGTTTGAAATTGAAAGAATAAAAAGCCGTTGTAAAAAGTACAAATGTTAGCTATGACTGTCTAGTGTTATTGTGATAGAAAATCAAGTAATTATTTGAAGTAGAGTGCACTAGTGTAAACTAATTAACTCATATTTATACTCCAACAAGAACTTTTTGACATATTATAAAACAAATACATTTTGTACTACTTTACAGGGTATGTTTCTTTGGTTAGACATGTGTAGATTTGTTTTCATTCATGTTTTCTTTTTATCATGTTCTTTTTGAACGCTCACACTTAGTCAATTTAATAAGTAAAGTGTATTTATAAGATGGTATACTCGTGACAAATCCACATATATTTTGCTAGGATCGCGTTCAGGTAGAGTGTTTTACTAAGTTTATATAACAATACTTACTTTTTGACAAATATTCCACAAGAGTAGACACTATGTATATTAAATCCATCTTTTCAAAAAAATATCAAATATGATTATACAAAATGGTTGTCTTTTTCATAAACGTTATAGATATCCGTCGTGGTTGTTATTACACTGTGGAGACTTCCCTACTTTAGCTATATGACACGTAATACAATAAACGACTTGCAAATTCCATAATATAAAGTGGTTATTTTTAGCTCGACTATCCGAAGAATAAGGAGGCTATTGCACTCTCAACAATTACTACACGGAAAAAAACACTGAGTATTGCATAGATTTAACAAAAGTTTATAAAATGCGAGGGTATATTAATGAAGATATGAAAAATATCCCCCCTCAAACTGATAAATCTATATAAGCTCTATAGGCTCAAATCAGTGTTGCTTCCTTTCGCTGTTATCACTATTTTACAACAGTTGCTTTTTAAATGTAATAGCACAAAAAGGTAGCTGGGATGAATGCAAAAAGTTAAAGATTTCTGTTTTAGCGTAATACTATAAGAATCTTTCACTGGTTGCACGTGCAGATGGGAATATCTGGCTCGAGGGTAACTGTTTTGGGGTTAACGAGGCTCTGCCGAGTTACCTCCAAAACAGTTACCCGAGAGCCGGATATTCTCATCAGCAGTGCAGCCAGTGATAGATTCTTTTTCTTGCGTACCAGATTTGACTAATAGTAGCAGAAATAAAATCAAAGTAATGACTTATATTTACGCGCTATTTTCTTGTAGTAGAATGTATAAATTTACACATTCATTCATAAAAGTAGTTCTTTCTGAGGTAATTAAGTAATCTTATACCAAGGGGAATGTAAGATGAGCTGGTAAAAACAGCAGATATCCCGATCTGGTATGCAAGAAATGGTACATAATAATATCCTCGAGCTAATATTACGCAAGCAAATATCGATTTTCACTGATTGAGTGACCGAAACAATCAGCGGTTTTCCGGTCTGTTTCGGAAAATTTACGACCACAAGCGAACTGTCCGGCCGCTACTACCTGTTTATTCATTTTCTGACCAGCCTTATCTTTGATAGCGAATAGAGAACAAAATTGTCGCACATGACAAATCCACATATATTTTGCTAGGATCGCGTTCAGGTAGTGTTTTTCTAAGTTTATATAACAATACTTACTTTTTGACAAATATTCCACAAGAGTAGACACTATGTATATTAAATCCATCTTTTCAAAAAAATATCAAATATGATTATACAAAATGGTTGTCTTTTTCATAAACGTTATAGATATCCGTCGTGGTTGTTTTGGCGCAGATACACTTGGGGGAATTCCCTACTACATGTATAGCTACATGACACTTAATACAAAGAGCGACTTGCAAATTTGATAATATAAAATGGTTGTACTTTTAAGCTCGACTATCCGAAGAATAAGGAGGCTATTGCCACGGAAAAACACTGTGTATTGTGTGTATTGCATAGATTTAACAAAAATTAAGAATTCCCTACTTTATCTTTCACTTAATATATGCATAAAGAGAGACTTACTTTGATACTATATGACATAGAGACAACCCGAGGAATAAGGAGGCTATTGCACTCTCAACAATGACTACACGGAAAAACACTGTGTATTGCATAGATTTAACAAAAGTTTATAATTGCGAGGATATATTAATGAAATATATGAAAAGTATCCACCCCCCCCTGAAACTGATAAATCTATAAAGTCTTATATCTTGAATAATATCGAACGTATTGACTTGAAACTTAAAATGTATGTTTACTATCAACATCTTTACCACTGTTTATGCCCCTCTATTTTTTTGGTTAAAGAATATTATAAAGTCAAATATCTTGAAAATTATCAAAGGTATTGACTTGAAACTCAAAATATATCTTTACCATCAACATCTACACCTGAGGTAACAATCGCCATAACTTTGTTTTGTTTTTTGACAAATTAATGCCCCTTTTTATGCCCCCTAACAAATATGATTATGTATATTGATTTGCAGATGTCGGTTGGTCAGTCGGTCGGTATGTCTGTCTGTCCGTACATGCCCAGTAGACATTACGGGGTAAGGGTTTGAGTACAACTTAGCATTGTGAGGTTCTTTGAGTTCATTCCGTCATTATGGGGTTAAAAATGGCATTGTGGGGTTAAATAATTGTATTGTGGGGTTGAAAAAGATCAAAGAAAGATCAAAGGGATAACCTCACAAAATCCGTCAGGTAAGTACGTCCGTCCATCCGTCCGTCTACCAACTGGTTTTCGGATGATAACTCAAGAACGCTTGGGCCTAGGATCCTGAAACATGATGTGGAGGTTGGTCATGACCAACAGAGGACCCCTATTGTTTTTAGGTCAGTATGTCAAAGGTCAAGGTCACAGTGACGCGGAATAGTAAAACGGTCTCCGGATGATAACTTGAAAATGTTTGGACCTAACATCTTTTAACTTGATGTGGAGGTTTGTCATGATGTCAGATGACCACTATTGATTTTGATGTCAGTAGGTCAAACATCAAGGTCACGGTGACCTGTAATTGTAAATAATTGTAAAACAGTTTCCGAACGATAACTCGAGAACGCTTGGGACTTACATCATGACACTTGATGTGGAGGTAAGTCATAACCGGTAGAGGACCCCTAATGGTTTTGAGATTAGATGGTCAAAAGTCAAGGTCACAGTGACGCGGAATTGTAAAATGGTTTCCGCTCAATAACTTAAGTTAGGACTGACCAATTGCAATGAAATTAAGTTTGCGGGTAGAGGAAGCTTGGGTTGCATTTGGGGTCACAAGGATCAAGGTCAAGGTCACTGTTGCTAAAAATAGAAAAATGGTTTCCGCTTAATAACATTAGTTAGGAGTAACCAATTGCAATGAAACTTTGTGTGTATGTAGCTTGCATGGAGAGGAAGATATTTAAATATGTTTCCTTATAAATTTTTATATTGTTTTAAGAATTTTTTTTTCGAGGGGTTGGGGGGGGGTGACAAAGTCAAATTTTTTTCTCATTTTTTTTTAATTATAAAATTGTTTTACGCAAAAAAAAAATTTTTTAGGTCAAGGTCACTACTGAAAATAGATGTTTTTCAATTCCTTTTTTAGTTTTAAATGTTTTAAGCAAAATTAATGTTTGTAGGGTTCAAGGTCAAGGTCACAGTTATTATTTTTTCATTTTTTTTTTAGTTTTTAATTGTTTTTTTTAGCAAAAAAACCCAATTTATTTGGAGGTCAAGGTCACTTCGTAAAAATGTTTTTTTTCCGAATGTTTTATTTCCTTTTTTAAAATTTTTTTTTATTCTACAATTTCTACAGATGACGTTTTCACGAAATTCACACTGACCTTTACTTTAAAAACTGTTTCTTTCATAGTACAACTTTTGCATACGTGTTTTACAAACAGCTCTTGTTAACTTAGAATCTTTGGTAAATGATTTTATAGAGTCAAATATTTTGAAGACTATCAAAAGGTATTGACTTGAAACGCGAAATATATGTTTACCATCAACATCTTCACCTGAGGAAACTATCCCCATAACTTGACAGATTTATGCCCATTTTTAACTTGGAATTTTTGGTTAAAGTTTTTTTTATAAAGTCAAATATCTTAAATACTATCGAACGTATTGACTTGGAACTTTTACCATCATCATCTACACCTGAAGAAACAATCCCCTTAACTCTGTTTTAATTTTTTCAGATTTATGTCCCTTTCCAACTTAGAATTTTAGTTAAGGATTTTTATAAAGTCTAATATCTTGAATAATATCGAACGTATTGATTTGAAACTTAAAATGTATGTTTATTATCAACATCTTTACCACTGCTTTTGACATATTTATGCCCCTTTTTAACTTAGATCTTTTTCACAGTTTTTACCAGGCGGTTTTATAGAAATACTCGAAAAAGGCTTACTTTCAAAATGTCATAAAATAATTATGCAGCATGCAGCAGTTATGCTTTTTTAATTTTATGCATATCAATTTTGAAATTTTGCAAAGTTATTCATGATCAAATATACAACGTAATGAATTTCTTTGAAATTATCCCCCACCCCTTCTCCTTCCAGTTGGCTTACAGAATCCAGGGTAAGGCTTTGAACGTTATGTACATTTACAAAGGTCATTGAACAAGTTTCATATCGTTGACCTTAATTCTGATAGACAATTACACAATACACCAGTCCTGTTCTAAGACAAAAAAAAAACAACATTTTACTGACAAGCTTTCGAATAGCCGAGCGTGCTGCCATTAGAAGGCTCTTGTTACAAACGTTATTTCTATCCGTCGTGATGATTATTAGCGCCGACATACTTGGGGAATTCCCTACTATAGCCTGTTTCAATACAAGTCATTTATACAAAGAGTGATTTACAAATTTGATAATATAGAATGGTTGTATTTTTGGATCGATTGACTTATTCAATCGGATCCAAAGTTAACAGAGTATAGCTTCCTTACGGCCGAACTCTTTACATACAAACAAGTAGTTCTTTATATTCAGTTGTTACGAATTATGCTGTCCTCTGTTTTAACAATTATATAGTAACAAATCTAAAAATTATCAAAACATTTCAGAATAGCATAATATTATATTGTTCTTTTTCTTATAATTTGTAACTTAAATCAAAGAGGTATCTGTTCTGTATAGAACTTCTTTCCTACGCGATTTTTCTTCCTATTACTTTTGCAAAACCTTAAATTTATATAAGTTCTTTTTTCATCCTAAATAGATTTATATATCATTGTATCACCCGAATTTACTTTCAAAATTGTACAGTTCTAGTACAAAGAAGTCTTGTCAGGGAGAAGAATTTTATAAGACATGTTGTCTTTCATTCTTATCCTTTTCCATTATGTATATTTCTAATTGTTAAACTGTGTGTATACATGTGTATATATGGGAATAAAATATGTTTAAACTACGCGATTTTTATCGTCAGACCGGTGTGACATGAGAAATGTAAGACCCGTGAAATACGTATCGCTACACCGGATACACTAAATTCAGTGTTTCCGCGAGAGCGCGTTTTCTGTGGTTTTGACGCACTCATTTTGTCAATGACGCAATAGAAATAGCAAAGAGCGTCTTCTATGACGCCATTAAAATGTGTATGATCAAATTACTACAAAAACAACATTTCAAAACCTCTAAAAACGCTTCGAAATGCAAGATAAATTGTTGATAAAATACGCTTCCGGTATGGAATATGTCTAATTTTGACCCTATTCTGTCGTCGGTGTCGTCTGATTTCGGATCGACCCGCATTTTGTACCATTGCGTTTTTGTGTGTGTTGATTCTTATGATACCGTCATCATAGATCGTAGACGCACAACAAGAGATGGTCGACGAACCTTAATAGGGGAAACAAAAACGTCTTTCTGAGTGATTTTAATGATCATTTTGTAGTCATTTCGGTCAGACTGTCACTATTAAAGGGGTTTAAGTGTGCCAAATAATATCCAAGTTTAATGTCTATGGTTGAATGCACTTATGAAAAATTCGCTTTGTGGACAAATTTGACTTTTGAGATGCAGTGACAAAATGGAAAGCATCCAAAGAGAAACACCTGTTGTCTTGCCAACCCTTAAACATTTGATTACCCACCATTTTGTGATTTATCACATGCAGTTTTACAAGAGTAAACTGAATAAAACTTCTTTAACATATAGTCATGCCTTTTATTTTTTTACAATAAAGGGTATGACCCTCGGAATTTCTAAATGACCCCCAAATTCTGGTACAGGGAGTTGGCACATAGGGTCTTCCTCCTCAATTTGGAAGTTGCAATATGACCTTAGCTGTTGGGTGCGACGTTAAATCCGAATTAATTGGCACAATACAATCAACCTTATGGGCATATCCCATAACTTTTGAATGACATTAAAATGACCATAAATTTTCAGTTCAGTTTTGTGAAAATCCATTTCTCAGTTACGATTCACAGCTTAATACTTCATAGGGTAGTTGAACATAGTCACTGAATGACATAAAGTAAGTACATGGGTTCCTATCTCAAAAGTAAAGTTTACACAAATGGTGAAAGGTCAAAATTTGTGGACAGTTGTGTCTTCAGTTTATATCTTTACTCGTACACGGGTTGTCCTGATATTCACACATGCATGTGTACAGTCTATGTTGTCCTGATATTTACACATGTATGTGTGCAGACTGTGTTGTTCAGTGGCAATCGATCCTCCAGAACTTTCAGTCCTTTGATTTACAAACGTTATTGAAATCCGTCGTGATGATTATTAGCGCAGACATATGTGATCTATGATTGTTACCCTTTTTGTGCCAGTGTGCGTTCATAATAATACCTATCTTAAGGATGCATGTTTTCTTTTTCTTTTCATGGTCTTTGTATTGTTTCTTTCGTTGTTCTTTTTTTATTTATAGAGTTGTTTGCCTTAAGGCAGCCTAGTATCATTTAGTAGCATAGCCAATTGATTTGTGTTAGCATGTGCATGTGTACATTTTCGTTTTTATTTTTGTATATGTGATTAGAATACAGTAGCACCAGCAAGAAACCATATAGTAAGCATTCCAAACTAACGTCGGCCACTGTTGTTTTGTTCAGAATTACTGTATATACCGATGCCTGTGGAAGTGAAAGCGTAATTTTAGTAATTTTAAAGCCAACGTCTCAGTTGCCTAATCTGTCCATTAAATATAAATTATTACACTGCGTGGGGTCAGCCGGTCTATGTAAATAGCGAATTCATTATCAATACATAGTTTGATGCTATTGTCGTATCTGTTTTTGTCAGCAAATATTGAGTTTCGAGCCATTTTGTTTGCTGGGTTGGTCTTATGCGTTTTCTTTGTTTTAGTGTCAGGTTTGGTTTTAATAGTTGGTAGGTCCGGATTTTGTTTGGCACGCGACTTATCCATTACATTTTTCCAGTCTGTGAATTCGTCCTATACCACAGGTTTTTTTTGACAATTAGCTTTGCTGGATAGCCAATGACTACTGTTCCTTTTCTGTGTTTAGCTTTTTCCTCTATGTACCTTGACCATAGTTTGGAACGAGCTTGAATAATGTCTGCTGGGTAGTTCCTATTTATTCCATAGTTAGTGCCTTGTAGTTTGTATGCATTGGAGAGAATGTATTCAACATCACTTCAGTTTATGAATTTGCAAATTATTGGTCTTGTGTATGTGATGGTCGTCCCATACGGTGACAGGCTTTGACGAATATGTTGGAAATATCTAACTCAAGAGTTACTTCGAGGAAATTTGCTATTACATCTTCACAGTTCTCATTTATTAACTCTTTTTTAAACCCACGAAATATAAGATTGTTCCTTCAGCTTCTAGCCTCGTGATCTATGCTCTTGTACTCGAGAGTTTTGAGCCTATCTGCAGTTTATTTGTTTACATTTTTGAGTTCATGTACTTCTTGTTCTATCTTTTGAACCCTGACTGAGACGTTGTCAACTCGTGTAACCATTAAGTCAAATAACTTATCTAGTTTGTCATCAGTGTACAGTTTGCTAAGTTCTGCTTTTGTTATGGTTTGAGTGTTTAGAGGTTGAAATGTCCCATCTGTAGAGTTACGTTTGCGTTTATATCCCGATCCATTGTCTTCAGATTGACCTTGGCGCGAAATCAAGTGACCACCTTGAGTGTTATTTTTCTGTATATCCTGGTTTTCAAGATCCATTTTCAACACTTCCAACTAATGTAACCACTAATATAAGCACTTAAGCACAAATATTTGTTCTCCAGGTATCCAAAATGAACAAGAAATTTCAAATTTTTACTTCCAATATTTTCAGTGACCGGTGTCCACCATGTCACGTGATGTTAAAATTTTCGCTTTTTTTGTCTATGTGATTGGAATACAGAAGCTTTCGGACAAGTTTGATTATGGCTGGTTTGAAAATTATTTCATATAATTGTCGAGGGTTTCAGAATAGTGAGAAATAAGTGATGTTCTCCAGTTTTTAAAAGAAAAGAAAGCTGATATGTATTGCTTACAAAACTTTAATTCAAAAAAAAGTATACAGTGAATGGAACTCATAATTTCGTGTCAGTTATGGTGAGACAAACTCAAGAGGTGTAGGTATACTTTTTAAACGTAATTCAATTTAATTTTATATTCTCATAGAACCATTTATCAATCAGAACTGTTTATCACACCTAATTGGCCATCGCAGGATTTGGTCATTCAAGAGAACCGAAAGTCAAAAAAAAAAAAAATATTCCCATGTTGTAGTCCGTACAATTTTATACAGATTAGCTTATATGCAATCAAAATTAATGCGATATATGCGGTTATACCTGATTTAAAACATCAATTTTATCATGTCGCTCGCTCAATGTAATTCGCCATATTTGCTTTATTGAGTCACGGACCCACTATGTGTGACGTCATCCTGCACTGATCAGTCTCGGCGGCCAGCGAGCTCTCCCTTTTTCTTTTAATTGCTGATAGTATATATGGGACATTTACCTTTGATCCATAACAAAAACAACTTTTTTGAACTGTTACGAGCTTCTTTACCATTGTTGGCCTTTCACAGTTTTCACGACAAATTCCAATTTTCACCCTTACTTATAAACAAATGAGACAAAGTGCGAAGATTAATTTCAATTTACGTCAAAAGTATTTGTGCAGCATTTGCAAGTAAAACACATATTTCATAATGGATGATCACGGACTTGTACCGTATAATTTTGAACCCGAGTACACGGAGGAAGAACTACATTCTTTAGAGGAAATTATGCATGTAACTGTGGATGTACAGGAGTTCGACATCGGTTATTTGATTAGACAGGCTTTACGGAGGCAGTTGTACGGATCTTTCGGTGTGTTAAGACAATCTAAATACACCCCAGATCCCTCTTTGTTCCATGGGAACAAAATATAAATCGTATTAAAATCATGAATATATTATCGCGTCATATTGATTGTTTTTTTTTATCAATGTGTACCTAGTCAATTTTGACACATGTGATGCAATAAATTTGCATGTGGTTATACCTAGTTTGTGTTTTATGTACGTGCTTAAAAGGGCCCCTAGAATGCACCAGATGCAATGTTAGATTTCCCTTTTTTTCGGGCGAGCGTAATTTTTGTCACCAACAGCCAAAAGGATGCATTTTCTGAACATTTGTAGGGGTGCTGGAAACTTTCATTTCTGAATTGTTTGTTACCAAGTTGTATATATGTAAGATGACTAAATAATATTTTTATGCAGACTTGATCTTACATTATAAATTTATACTGACAAATCATGTATATGTATAAACGTTATATAGGCCTATCATTCATTAAATATATGGTTAGTTTTTATCACAAATTCATATGTTACCGCGATCGTTTACATAAAAAAGGTTGCATAATTTAAATCTTGTTATGTAATTATCAAATGCAATTGACCAGTATGCAATATGCAATAATGTGTGATCAGTTAGATTGCTGGCAGGGGGTCACCAATTAACAACAAATCATATCGCATCCTTTTTTGTGACTTATGCCCTTGGGCTAGATCCAATGAAATTCCTTCAATGGTTATATCTACGCTAATTATTTACCATGGCAACGTTGTCAAAATGAGATATTTTTTGTGTAATTTGATTTTATTGAAAGCGAGAAGTATGTTTGAAGGATTTGAAGGATGATCTCAGCTTTCAGTATTCGGCAACATGTAAGTAACTTCTAGTATTTGTTTCACATAGATTCTATATAGGGCCTTTACTGTAAAGTTCTACATTTTTTTTTGAAATTATTTTGAATATAAATGACGGCCCTTTATATAGACTAGAATCTAGATCTAAAAAACAAATTTGTGTCTTAAATAATATCATATGGTCCTGTAATAAAAAACATTTTGTAACAAAAGTTTCAACCTAACATTCTCGTATAATGATGTGTTTCGGCATGATTTTAGTTATACAAGAAAAGTAGTGCACTTGGAAAAATCTATATCCAGATAGGATAAGTTTGTAACAAATAAATGCTTAATCTTGATATTAGAAACTTAAAGAAAATAATCAAAATATATAGATCATTTACAAAGGCCGCTTTTAAAATGCATTTTCTGCCTTTTCTTGTCGTGCATGATATCTCACCGAACGTCATTAAACAATAATTTCAAGATTTTTTAAAAAGAAAATCCTGACATAAACATCGCTAAGACATTGAAATAATTAAATATATATATGAAATGGTTTGCCTCAAAATGGCCGACTTCCAGTTAGCAGGTGTGTGAAAGACTTGGCGCAGGCGCAAATGGGCTTAAAAGCAATCAATTGGGACGTCCGTAAACCAGACCTGGGTTCAATTATTTTTAAAAGTAATTAATTAATTACAATTAAAACAGAAATTCTTCAATTAAATTACAATTATAATTACATGCTTTTTACAGAAGTAATTAATTAATTACAATTATTTTAAGGAAAACAATAAATTATTTTTAATTATTTGGCAATATATTCAAAATTTCACATAATCATGTTACTATCAATGACATATCAAAAAATGCAGATTTATAATTCCTCATTGAATTTTGAAAACTTGAACACTTCAAGATTACATTAATACCTCTTTAGATGACAAGCAAGTGTGAAATTTATACCCCAGGTGATAACAGCTACTGCATAATAACCTGTATTTTTGCCATATGTTTGTGACACTTTTCTGCATGTAATTAAAGAGTAATTGAATTTAATTGACAATTATTTTGCATTTGTTTGGATTTTAATTAATTAATTACAATTAAAATAATTGATTTCTGCCTCAATTATTAATTATTTTTCAATTAGTTGAAAAACTGTAATTAATTATAATTAATTAAATTATAATTGTAATTGGACCCAGGTCTGCCGTAAACCAGGTGGAAATCATGCAATTTCAATGAAAAATTAAACAAATTATTAAAATGCAGTTGACCACATTCAAACGCATTTTCGGAAATGAAAAAATGACAGGCTCGTTTGAATTTCGCTGTCAAGTTTTCTGACTTACGGTACCCTTTAATATGTCTATTATTATCTTGTCATTTACCCTTCAAAATTTAGGAAGATGGAACTGAGGGTGATTTATATATAATACAAAACAACACTGTAGTGGCATCTATCATGATTGAGTGACTGGAGACAATGGATTTAAGATAGATTTAGCTTTCGCAATTGTCATCAAATGTGTTAGCATATACTTGTTAGAAGAGGTCATCATTTTGATAGCTTTTAAAGTTGTTTGCACATATTCAATTGAAAGCAATAATAAGCAAAATCATGGGCAAATATAAAAGTTGATATCTCCATTTTTTTCAAGACACTACATGTACAACAATAGAGTCAGTACTAACTGTTACCCTCTCATAAAAACGAAGACATGAAATCAATGCACACGTCTTCTTATATCGTTATGGTTCTTGTGCACTGTATTTCCCTTCAGTATCCTCTTTCACTGAATACAAATTTCCTTCAGTACTTTAAGGGTTATGCTCCGGACAAGAAAATGTAACACTGCATTTCGCCTCATTGTACTCTTAGGCTATCACTGTATGAAGTTTCAAGTAATTCGCTTCAGTACTTTGGGAGTTATGCTCCAGGCAATAAAAATCAATAAGGGAAGACAGCTAAAAAATAAGACAGTATAGGATTATGGCTCTTCGGCACTGCACTTTTCCTGAGTGCCCTCTCTCATTGTATACAATTTGAATGAATTTCCTTCAGTACTTTGCTCCGAACAAGACAATGTAACAAAGGGGGGATAAATAAAATATTAGGTATCAGTTACTTTGACTCTGCAGTACACTGAATCTGGGATCTTTCCATAGACTTTGTCAAGTTCAGTACATGTACCTGGAACAGTTTTGAGTTTCAGTATTGTAGCATCAACCATTGTGTTTGTTATATCAATGCCAATCAAGTCCCTCTGAAATACCCTTGGCAATTTTCCAACTACACCAAGAATGTCCAATAAAAATCCAGTGATCAGCACAAATGTCACAGTCTTAATTTTCATGAATATACCCTTTGCTTCACTAACACCTTTTGTCGCATCATTCTCTAAAGTTGTATACAGTGCCGGATAGCAGGTGGCAACAGCACGAACTGCACCGTTAAGTGATAACCAGTGAAAGCTAGCAGGCTCCTTCAAAGTCAGGTATGCAACATCATCCTCATTTCCATAATTTCTCTAAGTTCATTACACTTTGTAGTCTTAATGTCCTCTGTAAGTGCAGTGCAGTGTCCAAGAACCATAACCGTAGTTTACTCTATTTTTGAGTTTTCTCCCCTTATTGATTATTCATATAACACGTTTGTCCGTAACAAAACTCCGAAAGTATTCAAAGGAATTTATTTAAACTTTACACACACACACAGAGGACATTGAGAGGAAGCGCAGTGTACAAGGACCGTAACTCGAGCTTGTCCTATTATTGAATTATCTCCCTTTGTTACTTTTTCTTGTCAGGGACATCACTCCTTAAGTACTGAACTGAATTGATTCAAATTGCATACAGTCATAGAGGACATAAAGATCCAGTGCATTGTCCAAGAACCATAACTCAAACTTATCCTGGTTTTGAGTTATCTCCCTTTATTGATTTTTCACATAAAACGTTTGTGCAAAGCATACAATTTCAGATTTTTAGAGTAGAAGTGCGACATTAACACAGAGAAACTGTCTGTAGGTGAATCCCTCATTACATTATAATTACTAATATTTTATTAAATCAGAACCTATACCATATCAATTCCTCTCACCTCAATTGTTTTGGTCATAGAAAGATCTCTCGGCTGGGGAATGGCCATGTCTAACATGGCTCTTGTTTGATATTTATTAGGTCGTATGGGACCTTAACAACTACAAGTTATTAATTTATTAGTTATTTATTAAGGTCGAACAAAAGCTATACATAGCTTTATGTTTATTCATATTGATTGTGATATACCGACATTTGTATTTGACCTCACATGTGAGGTGATGAGCAGTCACTGTCATTTGTTTGGAACAGAATTTGAATTTGACCAAAATAATAATTACTAAATTTATGTTTCCTAATAGGCCTACAGCTGCACGCATAAATTGACAATCCCAAATAGATCTACATGATCAAATAGATTCTACGTAATATAAACCTAAACTTTGAAAATTCTTGTTTCGGAAATATATTTCTTTCCGAGTGTTTCTTTACTTTCGGTTTATTCTCGTCAGCCTCATTCAAATGTTTGCTGTAATGCAAGCGTTTTTCTTGGAAAAGCGCCACCTATTCAAGTAATTTCTAACATTTCACATTAATTTGGGGGAAAACAGCGATAACTATGTTCCAGTGATCATATTATGAATAGAAGAGATGTTATAGAATCTTTACAGGTATCGACTGCTTTTTGTGTAACCGTGAAATCTGATGTCATAATAGAATACTATTTTTTTTCACTGATTTCCGTTTTGTTTTCATTAGGCATTGTTCAGTTTGACTTGTTGACATGTCTGTTTACATTTTAATCCAACGGATTCAACTAGTTCACTAGGTCAAATTTAAGACTAACTTTGTTTACTAAATAGAGGCTACATTTTCCATCGGATCTGTGTGACTGGGAGAGTTGGTCAGAGCACAGGAAGTTGATATTGTATCCAAAAAATAAAAATGATCAATGTATCTTGCGAAAAAATCACCCCTCTATATATATAAACACAAGGAATGCAATGCCTTCCGTACCCCACCCACTTCTCCCATACAAGAACATTTTTTGTAACAAACTGACAACTGGGTTTTCTGGTCTAGACAGTTAAAGTGTTTAAAATTATCACAGAATCTGTCCTTACCTTTAATTTATCGTTGTTTTAACTACTGAAAAAGCATCTCTTTCGCGAAATTTTCCAACACGTCGACTCCATGTGCTGACGTCAGAGCTTTTCTTCTCCGGAGCGAAGGTAACTAGTGTAAATCATGTGTACCGTTCCAGTTCGTACAAGCACGCTTAACGAGAATGACATAGGAAGAAACAATTTCTGCCTTCAGAAGGACACAGTTTTGTTTTGACCAGGTCGTGTGGTACAAGTAAAATTTAAACACTGAAGTAAATACTCTGAAATGTGTCCAAACCCAAATAAAGACTTCAATTCTATTCAGTTCAATTCGCACCGTTTGTAAGAGTAACCCCGCTTGATTTGGTTTTCCTATTTCGTTGTAGTAAATATAAATCAACTAAACCTAAAAAATAACAAAATATTTCCATTTTTTATCATTAAAAAATAATAAGAGAACACTGCAAACATACAACAAAATTTTCAGAAGAATAATATTTAATAAAAATATGTTACTTTCGCTTCGGAGGAGAAAAGCTCTGACGTCAGCACATGGAGTCGACGTGTTGGAAAATTTCGCGAAAGAGATGGTTTTTCAGAAGTTAAAACAACGATAAATTAAAGGTAAGGACAGATTCTGTGATAATTTTAAACACTTTAACTGTCTAGACCAGAAAACCCAGTTGTCAGTTTGTTACAAAAAATGTTCTTGTATGGGAGAAGTGGGTGGGGTACGGAAGGCATTGCATTCCTTGTGTTTATATATATATAGAGGGGTGATTTTTTCGCAAGATACATTGATCATTTTTATTTTTTGGATAAAATATCAACTTCCTGTGGTCAGAGAATACCGGTGTACCTAAATACAGTAAGGTATACAAATGTAAGTAAGGAGGCAAAAGGAGGCGTAAGGTGGCAAAAGGAGAAGTAAGGTATATTAAGCAGGGCGTCCGGTAGGCTTTGAAACTCAAGGGTCATTGACTCTTCAGCCTAAATTTTCAAGGGTCAAAATCAAATTTTCAAGAGTCAAGGTGAGATTTTTAAGGGTCGAACCATGTGTCATAGGATTTCCGGCCTTGTGCTCTAGCGCTTGCACATCATATTTTTCAGTTTGTGTTCTGAAGCTCTACTGTTATATTTTCAAAAAATTCTTAAATTAGATAGATCTAGCTGCTGATCCCTTTCCCAGGCTCAAATGTACGTTGTTTCCCGTTTGTCACATATTTTTGCGATCTCGCATGTCCGCGATTTTCGTCTTTTTTCCCCCGCGATTTTATTGGAATTAACAAATACTGAAGGTTATTTGACACGAATTTATAAGGCTTATTATTTTGATTATCTTTCCATATCAAGTTTTTCATGCAGGACGGAAAAGAAAGGCTCTTAAAAGTGAAAATTACGTCAGTAAAACTTTCAACACGTAAGTCAATATAAATACGCTCTTACAATTAATTCACGACGAATCACACACTGAATATATTACTCGTCTAGGCCGCCGAAAAAACATCCACTAATTATCTAATTCGAGTGTCACCATCATCTACTAATTAATTGATGCGCATACCCTTTTGATTGCATCATTTATATGCCGCGTGTTAACAACATCTTTTACACATATATAGATGCCGAACATGTGTTTATTGCTTGTCAATTAAATCCAATCATCCATTGATTACGTCATTATCAAAGCCGAGACAATGGGCACGTGCGTGATCGTCGCTGATTGACTAAAAGCGAGTAGATTAAAATACAAGCTCCGCCTCCGTTCTCACTTTCTGACGCGTCAACGGTTGCAACGGCCCGAGTGTTTGGAATTAACAAGTTGATTGACACGTACGCTAAAGAATCGACGCATGAATGAAAATTCCTACGGGTCAAATATGACTCGTCGGGCGTTTTTATTGCGGGTCAAATACGGGTATTTCGAAATTTTCACGGGTCAAAACCCGGGAGCTCGGGTCTACCGAACGCCCTGTTAAGATCGGTTGCTGGAAAGGGAAAACGCGTGAAAACATTTATAGTTTAATATTTAAGACTATTTAATTGAAAAAGAATGTTTCTAATCAAGAAGACGTTTAATATCTCTTCATTTAAAATGACAGTTAACATATCTATAATACAAAGAAGTGTGCACTATTCTTCGGCAGACATGCATTAAATAATATATAGTGATAGAAAAAAAACGTATGCTTCTAGGTCATCTTGTCCATAATTCTTGTATAATGATTTCAGAAGCGTTGACAGACATTGAGTCAATGTATACGACAGTATGATATAAGATATTTTCATTTTCTGATGATTATGGAAAATTTAAGTTTAACTTATCAAAATTCAAAATAACGATTCCCATGCATTATGTTTATGTCATATGATTTCCTTAATAACGTTTCTTATTATTTTCAAAATTCTCGGCACTGAAATAAAGTATTATATTCTAATAATAATTTACAAATAATTCTTTAATCTGATCAAACTGAATCTCCAATATGGACAGAGATTAACGCTCTCGTTAACACCTCCGTTTATTGCCAATCAACGGGTTGTCACCTCTACTGATAGATTTATAAAGGGTTATTAATCATAAGTGGTAAGTGCATTGCAGGTGTCATTTAATCAGGTAAATTAATTGTTTGTATAAGCAGCGGCTACTGTTTTGAAAAAGAACATATTGTTTATTACAATTAAGCATATATAGCTTATCTTCTTTTATATAACATTCAATAGCATGCATAAAGGAAAGTACATGTGTATATTATACTAAATTATATCATATTACAATATAGTTTTCAGTTTAATTTTTCGATGAGAGTGCGTAAAAACGCATTCAGGTTGTAATGAGAATTGAATTAAATAAACAATTTTATTGATGTTGTAATGTTATCATTTGGTAGTCTAGTTGACTATATAACTTCATTATATTATAAACAGAACATTTTTACAATTAATGACAAAAAATGCACTTCGAACTAGACGCATTGTAAAAATTTATACACGAAAGCGTATCAATGGAATTACGTTTGTTGGTCTAGTACAAAAAATAAAAATAACACTATACAAAGTTTGAATACTTATGAACTTCGCTACTATTTTGGGTTATAACTATGAAAATGTTCATTATTCTAGTAGTATAAATCACTGACTCATGTTTTATATACAATTTTGAAAGTCACTTTGAACGGTAATATCACTTTCAGATAGTATTCATTATATCTTGTTGAAATGTGGTTTTCAAAAGATTTGTAAAATTTACGAATAAACTGAAATCATACAACAAATAAGATTGACTTTTCCTTCTTTGAAGATGCTTCACTGAGCATCTGCAATAGTGCTACCTAACATTTGTATATATACAGTCAAAAAAATAACTAAAGCTTCAGTAACATGATTTATTTTTAACTCAGAATTGATATATTTACAATTATGTACCGGTGCATCATTTTTAGGGAGGTAATACTGTTTAATATTATTATTTTATAAAGATGAAATATTCATTTTTAGTGATTATTCCTTCACGTCTTTTTAATCTACTCCCTGTTTTTTTTTTTGTTATATAGTATGAAAGCTTCATTTACATTTCTGTACATTAAAACAAATCTAAATATATTATGTAATTGTCAATTTTTAAGAAAAAAACCCTTTAAATCGTAGTTCGACATTTTTCTGTTAAAATATAATTTGAGATGAAAAGCCTTAAAAAAAATTAATTTCATAACATATTACTTATAATGTATCCGTTTCTTTATCATTTTGCAAGATCTTGGCAAATAATGCTGATAGTAAACAAATGTTTGAGCACATTAACATTGTGACATTTGTTTAACGTGATATTACCGTTCAAAGTGACCATCAAAGTTTTAAATAAAACATTGACCAGTGATTTATACTCCTTGAATAATAAACATTGCCATAGTTATAACCCAAAAATAAAAATCTGTATAACAGTTTCATTCACATTGAATATAGAGGAAATATGTAAAAAAATCTTTTTTGACTATCCTAGTCAAAAATAAAAAAATCCACCCTCTCGGTTACGTATATCTGAATTTGTATTTGTCAGGAACAGAACTAACTTGGTAAAACTTATTTCTTATAATTGACCTTCGACGCGCGAAAATGTACCTTCGGACATTTGTTACATTATTCGACAATAATTGATAAAAAAACCTATAAAATTTACATTTTTGTCACCCTCTTTAAATGCAAAACCAATGATAAAAACTGATAGCTACTATATTTTACTCAACAGAAACATACTATTTGCTTCAAAATCCTCCAAGACCATTACTATGGCAACAGCGATTTGAAATTATTCTTTTTTTTAATCTTGGCTATACCCTATGAAAAAGGCAGATCGTGGAAAGAAGACATGAACTAGTTCACCAGATATGATATATATTGAAAGAGTATATAATGTTGCAACCAAAAATAAATGATGCTGTTAGGAAATGACTACCGGAATAGTTTACTGCACATGTAAATTGAAGAGAGTTTTGACGTCCAATTGTGGTATGTGACGTCATTTTTAGAGTGAACAATGACGCCTTAGGTATACTTTTTCAAAATGCTGTAGTTTTGTATGTACTGAACGTAGGTAACTGAAATTTTCCAATATTGATATTGAAATACATGTATTGTTTGTTCAAATATGCAAGAAAGCTAGTTTCCAAGTATTTTGTCCGAAGACCCATTTTCCTGTGTCGCTGGTTATGTTTTTAAAGCATCCACTGTGTTTTGAGCATCATTCTTAACTATAGACCAATGTACCCATTTTGAAGGGTAATATAACTTACTTATATTACTTACTGCAGCCTTACGCTTAAAATTCATATTAATTTGTTATTTACGTAATTATTTCTTCGATTTGAAACTTCAAACATTATTGATATAACTTGATTTATGATAACTTTATCAAATTATATAATAAAATCAGCTTTTAATATCTCCTTACGCACATTTACTTCTCTTTACTTATCCTTACTTATACTTACTTAGCCTTGTGCATCTTTACTGTTTTAAGGCAGACCCAGAGAATACTGCTTGAACTAATTCTCGGCTTCGTACATCCTGGTCTACTGATAAATTATTGGCAGTGTCTAGAGAACCGGAACTGGTTCTCTAGACAGCGACCTTAGCGAACCGGAATCGGTTCTCTAGCTATAGCCGTCTATACACTAGCGAACTGGAATTGTTTTCCTGCATATATTACAGGTAATTGTGGTAAGAAAATCGATTATTTAATAATTATAAAGTGAAAACTTTCATTTAAACAAGAGAAATATGGGATTATCAGTTTATTTGCATTTGTTTTCAATGTGTCGATGGTCGAATTGATCTCCTTCTCCTTCCGCACTTCGGATTTTGCGGATGAATAAATAAGCGTGTCGTTATCGGCACACCATGTGGGCATTGATACAGCTATAGAGACAATGTTGAATGTAATTAGTTTATTTGTCTTAAATGGTATAACATTCAATAGCATGCATAAAGAAAAGTATATTTATTAATTATATATACACATGTATATCAAAATATGATATTCAATTTACTTTTTAGTGAGAGTGCGTAAAAAAGCAATTGAGGTTGTAATGAGAATTGAAAAGTATAGACCCATTTTAACAATACATTTACGAGAGCGGATCAATGGGATTACGTTTGTTGCCCTAGAACATAAAATGAAAATGACACTACACAAAGTTTGAACGTTTATTTAATTTTACTACAATGCATTTATCCTGTCGTTTTGTATTTTAAAGGCTTTGTTGCAGTATTGCGCTAATTTTAAGACTGTGCTTTTTTATCCCCCCGCCGAAGGCGAAGGGGATATTAGAAATGGTCTTTGTCCGTCCGTCCGTCTGTCCGTCCATGCGTCCGTCTCAATTTTGTCCGGAGCATAACTCCAAAAGTACTTGAGCGTTTTTCTTCAAACTTCATACACTGACAGAGCACATTGGGAGGAAGTGCAGTGTGTAAGAACAATAACTCTACCTTGCCTACTTTTAGAGTTATTCCCCTTTTATCAGATTTACTTGAAAAACTTTGTCCGGAGCATAACTCCAAAAGTACTTGAGGTATTTTCTTCAAACTTAATACACTGACATAGCACATTGGTAGGAAGTGCAGTGTGCAAGAACAATAACTCTACCTTGCCTACTTTTAGAGTTATTCCCCTTTATCAGATTTACTTTAAAAGTTTTGTCCAGAGCATAACTCCAAAAGTACGTGAGGGATTTACTTCAAACTTAATACACTGACATAGCACATTGGTAGGAAGTGCAGTATGCAAGAACAATAACTCTACCTTGCCTACTTTTAGAGTTATTCCTCTTTATCAGATTTACTTGTCCGAAGCATAACTCCAAAAGTACTTGAGGGATTTTCTTCAAACATAATACACTGACCTAGCACGTTGGTAGGAAGTGCAGTGTGCAAGAACAATAACTCTACCTTGCCTACTTTTAGAGTTATTCCCCTTTATCAGATTTACTTTAAAAGTTTTGTCCAGAGCATAACTCCAAAAGTACTTGAGGGATTTACTTCAAACTTAATACACTGACATAGCACATTGGTAGGAAGTGCAGTGTGCAAGAACAATAACTCTACCTTGTCTACTTTTAGAGTTATTCCCCTTTATCAGATTTACTTGTCCGAAGCATAACTCCAAAAATACTTGAGGGATTTACTTTAAACTTAATACACTGACATAGCACATTGGTAGGAAGTGCAGTGTGCAAGAACAATAACTCTACCTTGCCTACTTTTAGTCAAATAGAAAAATATCATACCTATACTGATAATGAACATTAATATAATTTTGCAAACCTTCTCTTCATTGCCTTTTTTTTATCCACTTACTTGAAAACTGTACTCAGCATGACCATAACTATACTGCTTTTTAAGGATTTCCTCTCACCAAGTAAAATGTACGAAAGTACAACCTTCAGGTAACTTCTTCCTGGCGGGGGGATTAACCATGTGTAACATGGCTCTTGTTCTGGTTGAGTTAAGAAGTTTTACAAACTTATACATACTGGGGTTTCTTACATAATAATTTGATATGTACAGACTTCTAATTTCGTTGTACAATGAACAAATTAATACAAAGTGGTACTCGTCTTCAATATCGTTGACGCTGCATAAAGAGCACTTTCTTTCATTCCTATTAATGTTATTGTGTCTACCTGTTTCAATTTCCAAATTGTGTGATGATAATCTAATCTTTGTTAATGCGTTTCTTAATTTAAAACTACTTATCATATTTAAATATTCAGCTCTTTCAAAATCAATTTTTATTTCTTTGTACAGAATACAATATATAGTGCAAAAATGTATTTTGCCGAGATTGTTTAAAGACAGACCCAAACACAGGTCGTATTATTTGTAACAAAGTACATTCATTAATGAGTGAATTGTCTATGTCGTGTTGTTTTCACGGCTTTGAGTACTACAAAGTTGTACCCCACATTTGTTTTAAAGGTTTGTATCACAAATTAATAAGTGTCATATGTCAAATTATAAGTGCTTTATTCATAAATGCTCATCTTCTGTATAAAATAGTGCCGTTTGGGTAGAAATGTCAGTCAGAATTAATGGCTTTCCAGGAACCACTATTGGGACAACGAATACGGACCTTACTGTGGCATATTTGGTCATAGTTTCGTCTGGCGTCTATGTGTACGCTGGCGAAATGGTAGTCTATACAATGATCTACAATTTCATGGTGAAGCACATGGGACAGGAGGATTAGGAGTCGTCGGGTTGTTGCAGAAGTTACGCAGGTGGAAGCTGGTGAAGTTTGACATAGTCTTCATACAGTAGGAAAAAATGATATAGAAAAAATTAACAAGCTTCTCTACGCTCTACATGTATTTGATATAAGAAATGACGTTATAGACAGCCGTGATGGTGTGCTTAGAAGAGATGTTGACTATTAGTTCACCGACAGCATCAGTCATGCCTTCCTCTACCTGAACCAGAGGCGCTGAAACAGTCCTTTTCAGGGCTAAACTGGCCCTTAACAGGGTCGACGGGCCATGATAAGGGCGCCTCCTCGTGGTGTAGCCTGGATGTGACATAATGAAAATTAAAGCAATTTCGTATGTATATTAAGGTTTAATTATTTCACTCTAGTATAATTATATTACATGGTAATAAAATAAAAAAAACAACAAAAAAACCCAGAAAAATTGTGCTTTCTATTTTAATGCTATTCATTCTGTCATAACTGAACGCTCTCCTTCGTTATTCTGTTATCTCTCATACTAATACTGCATCTACGTCTTAAGTCTTTCATGTCATAATTTTAGGAAGTATCTCTAAATATTCTTCTACTGAATAACATAATTAATGATAATCAACATATGCATTGTTGATATAGCTGTATCAATTAACGTGTCGATAACAACATGCCAAATAATTCGTCCGAATATTAATTCCGGTTCGCTAAGGTCGCTGTCTAGGGAACTAATATAACTGCATAATTTCGGTAAACGTGATTCCTCAGCTTTCAGTGCTGGTCTCTGCATCTTTGATTTTAAAATGTACAATAAATAAGAATAAATATGAAAGAAGACTATGATCTACCATTTAATAGTAACTATCAAATTGTTTTTGTAATATTTTGAATTACGAACACTTCGGACCATGGACATTTCGGACCAGACACTGTATGACCAGATTTATAGACACTTTGGACCAGATTTGTAATCTTTATAAATCAGAAATAAATGAAATTTAAATCATATTAATATATAATTATGTTTATTTAAAATGTTATTATTTTTAGGTTTATAACTCGTTTAACTAGCAGTATGACATGTTTAAAGTCATTAAATACTTTATGTATGTCGATGTTTTAATAGCAAAGTGTTCATGGCGTTAATTGCGGCTGTAATTTGCAAACATTGTAACAAGTTGTGTCTCGCACCTTTAAGAGCGTTGTGTATAGTGTCAAATTGACAAGGTAATTATGAAAAGATTATGTAAAATGATGTTATTTCTAGATTTTTTAACGTTCTATCAGTGTTTTCTGTTACACAAGTCAGACATTGTCACACAACTATCACACAAAACACAAGTAAAGCTAAATTAATAACTCAGATTAATGCAAATAGCAAGCATAAATTTTATTCCAAAGACAGAAACGCATTGATTATGTGATTAACACACGTCTCAGATATATATGAATAGCTTTATTTTATGTTGATTATATATATGTTGTAGGATCCTATCTAAGTTTTTCACGAGTTAAACACATTAAAATTGATCATAAAGGTCCCCGTAAAAGGCATAAAATGTAATTACTAAAATTAATACATCTAATCGAATCAAATGCTAAAACAAACACCTAAAGAAGCATGGTTTTGCTCCTTCAACTCTTTTGTGATCGGTAAAACAATTTGAAAGTTGTTATGCAATTATAATCAGGAAATCATAACACTAATTCTCGTTTAGATATTCAGTTAAACATCTTTAGTTCAAAATCTTTAAAAATAGGTTTATTGGTGCAATGAATCAAACTGCTAAACTCACGTTTTCCATTTATTATTTCATTGGTAATTTCGAAACCTTTCTTTTTTATATTCGTCGGCATTCAATTCTAAATTAATTATTGATTACATAATTAAGTTAATTTCTTAGCAATTTCATGTATCAAAGCAGCTGAGTTCACACCCATTATCAAAGAAAGTCAAAAACTGCTATTTAGTTTAATAAAAATATCACAAAATCATCCTTTTTTAAGACAAAGTAAATACATCATCGGCTGATCAATTTTTATTCATGTTGGTTTTTTTTTCAAATTGATTGTTTTACATCAACATTTAGAGAATTAACGTCAGTTGCGGTGTCAATATGAGAAAGTTACAATTAATGATAAAATCATGACGATATTTTGCCATAGTATTTCATGGTCCGAAGTGTCGCATAATATTTTGCTATGATATTTTTGATGGTCTGAAGTGTCATATAAGAGTTTGCGACAATTTATTTTCATGGTCCGCAGTATCCATTAATGTGGTCCGAAGTGTCTGTAAAATCTGGTCCAAAGTGATGGTCCGAAGTGTCCGTGGTCCGAAGTGGGTCGGCACCAATATTTCTATGTTGTCATGGTGGTTAAAAACGAATACCAGTGGTTTCACCCCTAGTCATTTCACCTCCCAAAATCCTAGATGATTCACCCCCAAAAATAAATATGATATTTTTTATTGTTTTAATTAAAAATGAATCCTGTTCAATACTTAAATCAATCAAATAAAATATCGTATTTGCATATCTGGATGTTAATGTGAAGGTTTTCTATTTGGTTTATAAGTTTTATACTTAACAAAATGAGGTCATCTCTTTAATAGTATAATGGCTAATTAATGCTAAGTTTTCATAATCTAATAGTTACTATTTAATTAGTGACGTTAAAAGACACTGTCATGTGATGTATTTAAATCAAATATTTGAAGTACCATTTGGAAATTTGGCTTTCCTTATTTTTGCAGTATTTTATTCAGGTGCCAAAGTGAGTATTTCTCATTAGCTAGTAAATAGTTTGTTATATAGCATAACATGACTGTATTTTTTTCTTCAAAGTGATATACTGATTAGAATTTAGATATGTGTTTATATTTGATTATTTTGTGATTGAAAACCACCTATCAGGCAATCGAATCAATCAATATAACAATAGTACCTTTCACACATACTTAATCAGTATATTACAATAGGGGGTGAAATGACTAGGAGGTGAAATGACTAGGGGTGAAACGACTAGGGGGTGAAACCACTTGATACCGTTAAAAACTTACTGTTTCATTTTAAATAAATCTAAACTTGCATATATGAGTCTACAGTAAAGACCAAGTTTTTACCCTTTACCAAATGAAGAAATGAACGCGACCAAATAATCTGATTGGTTAACTGATCAGTATGATGTCATAGCGAAGTTGAGAATTGGATGTAAAAAATGGGAAAACTTAGCTTTTAAGAGTGGAAGTGGCTAGGTAGCCAGTTCCGGCTACCTATAAGACTTTTGGTCTGGGTCAGGTTCTATATTTTCAGTTTTATTTACAATTTAATCATTGGCTGATTTTTCTTGCTTTTTTCAAACAGATTGTTGTATGGTGTTTATTTTATTCAATTTCAAAATAAAAGTGGAAAAATCCAGGAGAAAATGTTATTGCCAAACAAATTTGTTAAAAACAGAAAATTTAAGCGGGAAATGCATCAAGTGCACGAAGGTATATGACGTCACACACTGGAATGTGATTGTCACGTGATTAAACTGGTCGACTTTACTTTTTAAAAGCTTAGCAAAGTATGTATTTGATAGATTTATACTTTTTTCCTTACAAACTTCAAAACAAAAGACTCGACATTAATCTGATATCATTGGAACTCTCATATATTTAAGAATGAACCCACGTAACTTAGTATTAAATATAGAACTGGCTACGTAGACTAAAACTCTAGGTAGCAGGAATTGGCTACCTAGCCACTGCCTTTAAGAGTAGCCTAATATCTCACCTTGTGTTGCAAAATCGAGAAACCCCCAGGTGCTAAATTTTGACAAGGGGGTCAGAATTTGAACATTCTTGGTACAGGTCCACTACACAATGCAACAGTCCAATATCTACATTCTAGTCCTTTTGGTTTCAAAGAAGAAGATTTATACAGAAACATATGTAAATGTTTAATTATTTTGACTAATAAGGGATGGAATAAAATCATCTGGGTTGCTAAGTGAATGAAATAACTAACGTTACTGCAGCTTAAAAAGCATACACATATACTTTTCACATGCCAGTATCTGTGGTCCATACTTTAAAATTTGATACTTGTAAACAACTGATAAGACATTTTGTGCACATAGTCTTAGTGTTAAACTATTCTGCAGACCTATACATAGCTTGATTTGCAACTCTGTATCATTCTATATTGAAAACTGTTGCTGTCACATCCTCTGATGCTGGAGGTTGCAGGTTTGAGCCCCACTAGGATCGTGACTGTACCTCCTTATATGACACCAGTACTAGTTTTTCCAGGAAGTGGACTCCAGAGTGACTCAATATTATAAAGCTTTAGCATGTAGGCTTTCTTCACAATCAAGCTAAAATAAATTAGTATAAACTGAACTAAAGCAATAATACTCCTTATAAATATTTTAATTTCCACCATGTGGACTGGCGGATGATCAGTCTAATTGTTGAACTGCTCAGATTAGTTCTGGTACGAAAAATGAAAACGTTAAAATTGCCAGTACAAATGTATACCCCTTAATAAATGCCCCCACCCCTAGTGCCCCCTCCTCCCAGCAAAAACTGACTCGCCAGGTCTGGAGACAGGCATATGAACACAGTAATAATTAATCTATATCAATATTGACTAATGTAGTGAATAATAGAAAACACAACACTTGCTTTCATTGAACATCTCTTAGTTTGCATTTTGGGTCTGGAATAAATGTGCCCTGGGTCAATCTTTTTTTTTTTCATTTTCGGTATGGAATAATCCAGGGGTGTAAAATGGAGGCTTACGGTATAAATGTTTCATTGCATGTAAATCTTTTCCAGGATTTAATCACCATGGAACTTCGTGAGGAGAGAAATATTGCCGTCAATGGTTGGCATCGGCGTCGGATGGCAAGAATCAGAGATGTGGTCGGACCAGCCCCTAGAGATTTACCGAAACAAGTTAGATACGAGCGTATCCAGACAGACGATGACCATCTGAGGTAACGGCTAGTTGTGTCTACGTGTTTCTGTTTCTCTAGGTTTAACCCCCGTTAAGGCGTTTCAATGGTATTTCAGTTATTTTTACAAGTGCACATTTGACCTAACCTTCATTCGTGGGAAGGAGCAGCAAAATTCCTTTTGAAATGACAACCTCAGAAATTTTATATTCTAAATTAAATCAATTATTAACAGAAGGCTCTAACATTTCTAGGAACAGTAAAATTTCTTAATAAATTGATAAAAACAAGAACATTTCTGAGAAATCATAAACTGATAAAACCAAGAAATCATAAATTGATAAATACAATAAAATCATAA
>JAFMSR010000010.1:48355159-48368327 GCA_022818135.1 Saxidomus purpurata
AAGGTTACAAAAGCTTACCACTAATTATTTATCTCTTTCATTGACAAAGTAACATCTGATTTCGTAATTTCATACGAGAAAGTGGTGACCGTTACCTTTCAATAGCTACGTGTTTATATATTTGTGAAGTACATGTATTTGTAATATATTTCATGAGTAAAAATTGTCAAATACCTCTTAATTTTATTGATTTTGTCACTAATACTGTGCTATTTCTGTGTATTATAATGTACTATTCACACTTCTAAATTATAATGCTCTGCTCTGTTCATATATGTGCGAAATTTTAAACTGCACTGTGGTGACTAACTTGACATTTCTCAAACTTAGTCTGGCTTACTGTCGTTTTAATAAGCATGACAAAGATTAAAAATTATTTTTAAACTGCTTTATTTATATATTGTGCAGATGGTACAGTTGGTGGGGAAAGATTGACCAGCAAGTATCCACAATCGGGTACGTCAAACTGCATTGTTTGTTTACATTGACTAGCACTATAAAAGGGTAATTATCAAGTTTAACTGCTCAGAGAGTAAAAAAGACACATAATGCACATGTATCTCCTCTTGATAGTGAAGCAGTCTATGAAGTTTCAATGAATTGAAGTCAGTGGTTGCTGAGAAATACCAAGACAAGAATGCACAAAAGTGCTACATATGTACCATATGTACATATAAATAAAGGGCCATAATTGAGTATTAAACAATATTCAAAGTGGATTCATGCTTCCAATATATACATCTCCTATTGTCAGGAACTGAAAAATTCACGTAAGAATATGTTAAATTTCAGCCTGTGCTTGTTGAGAAATAGCGCGAGCACTAAGGTATATGAAAAAGCTGATTTAACTGAGCTGGAATGTGCTGACAATATGTGCATTTGATAGTGAAGCAGTCTAATAAGTTTCACTGAATTCAAGTTGTCGTCAAGTGGTCCTTGAGAAAGAGCACGGACAAGAGTTCCTAATGGACACACTGCGATTTTTTACTTTCAAGTAATAAGGCAGTTAAAACTTACAACAAATCTTACAAAACTTTTAAAATGATTTTGGACAATAACAAGCAAATTTATCAGATTTATTAAACACTGTAATTAAACAACTAAGAATTAGGACTCATAACACTATTGACAGAACATATTCTTGTCCTTACACAACAAGTAACTGTATGGAAGTTAAAGAAAGCCAGTGACATTGCTGAAACTGTATTTATAATTTGTAGGCAGGTGCATGTAGCATAATACAGCAAGACTCTGTAATAATATTCACATTTATAACAATTGCTTAACCCCTAACAAACAAGATTTAGTTTGTGGTTCTAATGTGAAGGTATAAAGTACAATGACATTGTTATTTAACTTAACATCATTACAACAAAATATTGTTAACTAAAAGATAAACAACACTTAAAAAGATATTATTTCATTTAAACTTAAAGGGTGTGACCTTTCTTTACTACTATGCCATAAAGGAAAGAGCATTTGGCTTTAAGTGTTTTGTAAAAAATTACAATGTTTTAGAGACAAACGAGTGGAATCAAGATAGAATTGTAGGAGCACTTTAAGAATATGTCCCCAAGTTCTTGGTAAAATCTAACCCTAAAACCCATGGTACAAGATGGGTAGTGTAAACCTTAGTCAGTCAAGTCACAATTCCTGAGCTTTTCTAGTGGAAACAGACATCTTATTCTAATACTGGGACAGCAAACCCTTCACCCTAAAATGACAAAAACGTCTGTGAACAGATATTATTTTAACACAGCAGTGTCTATTCTAGAAATTCAAAAATAGGGGTGCATTTCCCCCTCACCATAAAAATAGGGGGAATTTTCAAAAATACGGGGTGGGTGGGGGGGGGCAATATAAAAACCTGTTTTTAATCATTGTACAGGTTTTATTGTGTACAGACAATTACGGGGGTGGGGGGTTGGGGGGTGGGGGGGATGTGATTCTTTTCTTTTGACATGACATGATTTTGTCATCTGCACTTTGTTTACATGTAAATCAAACCGATCAAAATTCTTTAAATGAAAATATTTATTTAGAGTGATAAGAGTCGCCTCCCTTAATCTTTTTTGAATCGCGCGTCCTAGAATAGACACTGAACACAGTATTGTTAAAGAGGACTGTAAACCCTTGGTGAATTAACACTAAAGTTTTAACGTTAAATTTCATAACAATTTAATTATCATAAGCCCTGTAGAGCTTTTTGTGTGAAACAAAATCAAATTTAAAACAGTTAAACAAAGCACACTTCAGCCCAAATACAAATTTATTTCTTGTCGGTACTGGCAAGCAAGGAAAAGCCAGTGGCAAGGATTTGTCGGTGACCTTTTAAATTTCCCGTTACAGCCTTTATAACTAGAATGTATGAAGGAAGTCTTGATCAAAATCTATAGGACGATTTGTTTTGAAGCTGACTAAGAGAAATCAGTAGTCAAATTGTTAAATATTTACTAAAAATATTGTCTTTTCATTACAGCGTACTTGCAACATTGACCTAAGTTGTCAACAAAGTCACATGGGGAGTCATGTGACAGCTGTAACTTCTTATTACCATGCGGAAATATTTTTCTTCAAACATTAAAAAATCAGGCTAACATGTAAAACACTTCAAAAAGCAATAAAAAGGTAATGAGAACAAATTCAAACTGTATACTAGTTCCGTATCCTAAGGTATATCATGAAGATTTAACTCTTCAATTCAAGTGAAGTAATTTGTACTGATTGTATAATGTATGTTTCCCCTTAGTTAGAGGGAGACTCAATGCAGGGAAATGATACAAACACACAGAAAAATATTGGCAGTTCTAATCTGAAATGAGCCCCGGCTGGAGAGCTATGCAGGGTATTAAGCAAAACAAGTTGCATTTTAGTAAAACAACCGATTACTTCAGGCAACAATGGTACCTGAAGGTATATAGATCTGTCACAGGGTGAGAAAAATGTGCAGCCAGACCGGGGCTCGAACCCGGGACCCTTCGCTTACAGGGCGAATGCTCTACCGACTGAGCTACCGGGCCGCTTACACATACATATTCTCCCCAATTGTGAACTAAGTCCGAACTGTGACATACTCCCCCACCATATTGAAATTCGTCCTCGAATTTCGTACGGGTTAAGAGAACAAGGTAAACATGATCTCGAAGTATATATCCAGTCACAGTCCCATGTTGGGCGCCAAATGTCACAGGGTGAGAAAAATGTGCAGCCAGACCGGGGCTCGAACCGGGTATGGAGGGCTGCCTTAAAACAGTAAAGATGCGTAAGGCTAAGTAAGTATAAGTAAAGAGAAGTAAATGTGCGTAAGGAGAATTAAAAGCTGATTTTATTATATAATTTGATATAGTTATCATAAATCAAGTTATATCAATAATGTTTGAAGTTTCAAATCGAAGAAATAATTACGTAAATAACAAAATAATATGGATTTTAAGCGTAAGGCTGCAGTAAGTAATATAAGAAAGTTATATTACCCTTCAAAATGGGTACATTTGTTGATAGTTAAGAATGATGCTCAAAACACAGTAGATGCTTTAAAAACATATAAGAAATAAGTTTTACCAAGTTAGTTCTATTCCTGACAAATACAAATTCAGATATACGTAACTGAGAGGGTGGATTTTTTTGTTTTTGACTAGGATAGTCAAAAAAGATTTTTACATATTTCCTCTATATTCAATGTGAATGAAACTGTTATACAGATTTTTATTTTTGGGTTATAACTATGGTAATGTTTATTATTCTAGGAGTATAAATCACTGGTTAATGTTTTATTTAAAACGTTGATGGTCACTTTGAACGGTAATATCACGTTGAACAAATGTGCTCATAAACATTTGTTTAAAATCAGCATTATTTGCCAAGATCTTGCAAAATGATAAAAGAAACGGATACATTATAAGTAATATGTTATGAAATTTTTTTTTTAAAGGCTTTTCATCTGAAATTATATTTTAACAGAAAATGTCGAGCTACGATTTAAAGTTGTTTTTTTTTTCTTAAAAATTGACAATTACATAATATATTTAGATTTGTTTTAATGTATAGAAATGTAAATGAAGCTTTCATACTATATAACAAAAATTCAGGGAGTAGATTAAAAAGACGTGAAGGAATAATCACTAAAAATGAATATTTCATCTTTATAAAATAATAATATTAAACAGTATTTCCTCCCTTAAAATGATGCACCGGTACATAATTGTAAATACATGTATATCAATTCTGAGTTAAAAATAAATCATGTTACTGAAGCTTTAGTTATTTTTTTGACTGTATATATACAAATGTTAGGTAGCACTATTGCAGATGAAGCGTCTTCTAAGAAGGAAAAGTCAATCTTATTTGTTGTATGATTTCAGTTTATTCGTAAATTTTACAAATCTTTTGCAAACCACATTTCAACAAGATGTAATGAATACTATCTGAAAGTGATATTACCGTTCAAAGTGACTTTCAAAATTTTATATAAAACATGAGTCAGTGTTGTATAGTGTTGTTTTTATTTTTTGTACTAGACCAACAAACGTAATTCCATTGATACGCTTTCGTATATAAATTTTTACAATGCGTCAAGTTCGAAGTGCATTTTTGTCATTAATTGTAAAAATGTTCTGTTTATAATATTATGAAGTTATATAGTCAACTAGACTACCAAATGGTAACATTACAACATCAATAAAAAAAAATATTTAATTCAATTCTCATTACAACCTGAATGCGTTTTTACGCACTCTCATCAAAAAATTAAACTGAAAACTATATTGTAATATGATATAATTTAATATAATATACACATGTACTTTCCTTTATGCATGCTATTGAATGTTATATAAAAGAAGATAAGCTATTCATGTTTAATTCTAATAAACAATAAATTATTATGTTCTTTTTCAAAACAGTAGCCGCTGCTTATACAAACAATTAAATTATCTGATTAAATGACACCTGCAATGCACTTACCACTTATGATTAATAACCCTTTATAAATCTATCAGCAGAGGTGACAACCCGTTGATTGGCAATAAACGGAGGTGTTAACGAGAGCGTTAATCTCTGTCCATATTGGAGATTCAATTTAATCAGTTTAAAGAATTATTTGTAAATTATTATTAGAAAATAATACTATATTTCAATGCCGAGAATTTTGAAAATAATAAGAAACGTTATTAAGGAAATCATATGACATAAACATAATGCATGGGAATCGTTATTTTGAATTTTGATAAGTTAAACTTAAATTTTCCCATAATCAATGTCTTTGAAATAGCGTTTCAACTGAAATCAAAGCTGTATTATAAAATGTGCTACTTTAGGCCTATGGTCTAAACATATCATTGACAGTAAAAATGTTTTTAATCAAGTTACTTACATATTATTACTGTACGGAAAAACAATACAAGAATCAAAATATTTTATCATCATCACACTATTTGTTGGTTCATTTTATTTTATAATCATCAGAAAATGAAAATATCTTATATCATACTGTCGTATACATTGACTTAATGTCTGTCAACGCTTCTGAAATCATTATACAAGAACTTTGGGCAAGATGACCTAGAAGCATACGTTTTTTTTTCTATCACTATATATTATTTAATGCATGTCTGCCGAAGAATAGTACACACTTCTTTGTATTATAGATATGTTAACTGTCATTTTAAATGAAGATATATTAAACGTCTTCTTGATTAGAAACATTCTTTTTCAATTAAATAGTCTTAAATATTAAACTATAAATGTTTTCACGCGTTTTCCCTATCCAGCAACCGATCTTAATATACCTTACTTCTCCTTTTGCCACCTTACGCTTCCTTTTGCCTCCTTACTTACGTTTGTATACCTTACTGTATTTAGGTACACCGGGCTCGAACCCGGGACCCTTCGCTTACAGGGCGAATGCTCTACCAACTGAGCTACCGGGCCGCTTACACATACATATTCTCCCCAATTGTGAACTAAGTCCGAACTGTGACAGATCTACTTACCAAGCCACAAATGAATATCATTTATCAAAGACAATTCATTGTTAAAAACCGTTAGAAATTATTATCTTTTAATAATTTTGAAATAGTTTTGTGTAATGCATGACATGAGCTAAATAATACGATAAATGCAAGCCGCGGGCAACATTTCCTGCTGCAATGCCTATTTTTCTTGAGCTTTAAGTACCCCTTTTCAGGTCGCACATTTACGAGCATGCGCAAACAATATAAACAAAAATTATCTCCCTCGACGGAGACCTAGGCCAGGATTTGCAAAATAGTCAATGATTTTAGTTTGTTTCTCTTATTTCTAAAATAAATGGAAAAAAACATGCAAAATCACACTATTGTGTCAATGAAAGTTAGGCTTTTGTATTGGCATCACGCTTGCGTGATAATGACTTATCAGTAAAGTTGTAATGCATTATAAATACATTCGTATACAAAAACAATTTAGAACGTTTGTGAATTCATGACAGAACACACTTGTCAATTTTTACAAACATAAACGTCATCATGTTTTAAAATCTCATGAAATCTGCTTCAAATTACAAATGATGTTCATATATTTACAAACCTCAGGTAAAATTTACATGCATATCCTGAGAAACTTTGCTAAATGCCTTTGTTTTGATGAAAACCCTGTCAAAAAGTAAAACTTCTGATAAAATTGAGCCAAGTTCAAGGTCGAAATCTCTAATGCATAGGTATATCTTTAACGAATAACAATTTTATACATATCGTCATCGTCACTCCTCTCCGCAGAACTTTACTAGAAGTGACACATTTTCGTTATATAGGATGTTTGGTAAAATTAATTTGCAAAATATGTAATGAACTGTAGACTAAAATTGTTGATCTAAGATCAAGACACTCGTACGGCACCAGCTTGAATCTGGGTCCTAATTATAACTAGAATCCAGTTTGAATACAACTTCACTGTCTGGTCCCCTTATACAGGAACCCCCATTGGCCAACTTGAGTCCGTACAGCGCAGGGCACCTCGTTGGATCCAGTGTCACAGATGTGTTGACTTCCCTACGGTGGAGACGTCTTTACATTCGGCGCATTGAGCAACCGTCGGCCTGGTAGGTAATGTTCCACAAGGCATCAAGTGGTTTCACCCCTAGTCGTTTCACCCCTAGTCATTTCACCTCCTAGTCATTTCACCCCCTATTGTAATTACTATACTGATTAAGTATGCGTGAAATGTTCTATTGTTATATTGATTGATATAATTGCCAAAGGTGTTTTTCAATCACAGAGTACTTTAATCAAATATAACTATAGAATATTTAGCACATAATGTAATCAGTACATCACTATGAAGAAATAAGATAGGATTAAAATAAATTTTTTGATTGATCTAAAAAAGTTAAATGATTTTGAAAACATATGTTGAGAATTTGCTGTTTCTGTGTTTTTGAAAGACCTTGTTTAAGTTATGAACAGGATTCATTTTTAAATAAAAACAATAAAAAAAATTCATATTTCATAATAATTTTTGGGGGTGAATCATCTAGGGTTTTGGGAGGTGAAATGACTAGGGGTGAAACGACTAGGGGGTGAAACCACTGGTATTCTTCCTGTATAATTAATTTAATCATCCAGGTTGCTATCCCATGCCCAAACTGTTTTATCCCGAATACTAGATCTTAAAGAATATATCTCATTCACGAGCATCCCAGCAGATTCAAACGAAAACTGATGATCGCAAATATCCATTTCGCATAGAAGCACTGTCCACAAGCTAGAATGCCTTACCCCGAGATATTGTCATATGATGTCTGGCCGAGAGTTCAGTCTGGCGGTTAGTCAGATTGAACATATGTCTCCCTAAATAAACCTGCTTGGTTTTTGGCCTGTTTTTAACAAACCTTATTTCATTTTTTATTCATTCTTTTATTTCAGATTATTAACATTCTTGTCAGTTGACGCGCCTCAAATCTAGGTTACCTAATTGGAAGATAGATAGGTATTTAATTTATATGCGCATAGGAACGGGAAAATGGGCCTTCGGACAAAATACTTGGAAAGTAGTTTTCTTGCATATTTTGAACAACCAATATTTCAATATCAATATGGGAAAATTTCAGTTACCTACGTCCAGTAGATACAAAATTACAACATTCTGAAAATTCTGTCCTCTTTCCATGATATGTTTTTTCATAGGGTATCGCCAAAATAAGAAAAAAGAATCACTTCGAATCACAATTGCCATAGCAATGGTCTTGGAGGAATTTGAAAATAGCAAATAGTATGTCTATGTGCAGGAAAATTTTGTGGCTATCAGTTTTTAACATTGGCTTTGCATTTAAAAACGGTGACAAAAATTTAAATTTTATACATATGTTGTACTCCATTATTATCGAATATAATAAGAAATGTCCGAAGGCCCATTTTCGCGCGACGCCGGTCATACACATCTGTCATTGCATAAAAGACCCATGTTAAAGTTGTAGAAATCGAGCATGTGCAATCTTTAAAATATCTAGGTAGAAAAATTGATAGCGGTTGAAGTAAAGTTTTCAAGTCTACTAAGAAAGATAAACCACGTAAGCGACGCAAGTAACTGCAGGCTTGAATTCTTTCCCTTAGACCAATGGCTTCGTCCATGAAGCGACATGACTGTTTGGATTATTCCCCTTATTTCTAGAAACTTCTGTACTTTCCAGATTATTCTTTATATTACTGATCAACTATAAATAAACTTAGCTAAGGAAATTTGATGTGGAAACGTCTAGATGTTTCCTTTGTTGTATATAATCGCAAACATCTCTGCTTTGTGTCATATTCAACAAGTTTCTAACTAACAAGCGACAGAAGAGATAGAGTCGGGACAATTTAAAATCGGTTAGATCTAATTATTTTGTTCTTAATGAAATAAGTCAACTGCAAAGATGAGTACACAAGGACCCGCAATTGGAATTGATCTTGGAACCACGTACTCGTGCGTTGGCGTGTTTCAGCACGGGAAAGTGGAGATTATTGCGAACGACCAGGGAAACAGAACCACGCCCAGCTATGTGGCGTTCACAGACTCTGAGAGGTTAATAGGAGACCCCGCCAAGAATCAGGTATGTTCAGTTTTCGTTAAATATTTAGATTTTTTCTGTTATATTTTTTGGCAATTTTTCTTCCGTTTTTATAAGAAATACGTTAAATGCGGAAACAATCGCCGTTACGATAGCTCATACATTTTAAGAAAAAAACATAAGGTAGGATCCCAACCGCATCGTCGTAAATGGCTTAAATACTGTTTGATATCGGCATTAATGGAAATATTCCATGTTTTAATGCAATATTATTGATTTGACAATTGTAAACATCGGTTTTAGGTCATTTTGAGATACAGGATACTGTCTTATTTCTCCTTGATTAGTACTTATGATTTCGGGATTAACTATCCAACCGCATTAATATGTAAACCGCATTACCTTTAGATACATGTCTGTCTTTTTTTTTTACAATTCATGTTGTGGGTATCGATTGACTACAGTCGTTCTTCACTCATTAGATAGTTTTCACGCAAAAACCGTGAGAAATTTGATAACAATGAAACAATTTAGCTGTTATGAAGTAGTATAAAAAACATGTCATTTACTGCTTCATTTATATATTTCAGGCTACTATGAACCCAACGAACACGGTCTTTGATGCTAAACGACTCATAGGACGCAAGTTCGATGACAAGAACGTGCAGAATGATGCCAAGCACTGGCCATTCAAGGTCATCAGCGATGGAGGCAAACCCAAGATACAGGCAGAATACAAAGGAGAAATGAAAACATTCGCCCCGGAAGAAATAAGCTCTATGGTGCTTACAAAAATGAAGGAAACAGCGGAGGCGTATCTCGGACAGAAAGTCAGAAACGCAGTTGTAACTGTACCAGCATACTTCAATGATGCACAAAGACTAGCCACGAAGGATGCTGGTGTCATTGCGGGACTTAATATCATGAGAATCGTTAACGAACCTACAGCCGCTGCACTTTCTTATGGACTCGATAAAAACTTAAATGACGAAAAGAATGTGCTGATTTTCGATCTTGGCGGTGGAACTTTCGATGTTTCCGTTCTAACCATAGACGAAGGATCAATGTTCGAGGTCAGATCGACCGCGGGGGATACACATCTTGGTGGGGGAGGATTTCGACAACAGAATGGTGAGCCACTTTGTTCAGGAATTTAAGCGTAAAACCGGAAAAGATATGACAAAGAACTCCCGCAGTATGCGAAGGTTAAGAACGGCATGTGAGCGTGCCAAGAGAACTCTGTCAAGCAGCACAGAGGCTAACATTGAAATTGACTCTCTGTTTGAGGGCATAGACTTCTACAGTAAAGTAACTAGGGCCAGATTCGAAGAACTGTGTGGGTGACCTGTTCCGAGCTACCATGGAACCAGTTGAAAAAGCACTTCGAGACGCAAAACTTGACAAATCAAAGATACACGAAGTTGTTCTTGTTGGTGGGTCGACTCGTATTCCGAAAATCCAAAAACTTTTACAAGATTTTATGAACGGCAAAGAACTTAACAAATCAATCAATCCCGATGAGGCTGTGGCTTACGGCGCTGCAGTACAGGCTGCGATTTTATCTGGCGACAAATCAGATGTTATCAAAGATGTCCTGTTAGTCGATGTTGCCCCACTGTCACTAGGCATAGAAACTGCCGGCGGCGTAATGACAAAGATTATAGACAGAAATACGAAAACCCCAACGAAGGCTTCACAGACTTTCACAACTTATTCTGACAACCAACCAGCGGTCAATATTCAAGTTTATGAAGGAGAAAGAGCAATGACAAAAGATAACAACTTGCTCGGGCGTTTTGATCTCACCGGAATACCACCAGCGCCGCGTGGCGTACCTCAGATCGACGTTACTTTCGACATTGATGCTAACGGTACTTTAAATGTGTCGGCACATGACAAAAGTAACGGAAAAACGAATCAAATCACGATTACAAATGATAGAGGTCGTCTATCAAAAGAGGACATCGATAGAATGGTTAATGAGGCAGAAAAATATCGCGAGGAGGACGAAAATCTGAGACAGAAGGTAGAAGCAAGAAACAAACTGGAAAGTTACGTGTTTAATGTGAAACAAGCGGCGTCCGATGCAGCAGACGACAAACTCTCGTCTGAGGACAGAGAAACTGTAAACACGGTATGTGAGGATTGTGTCAAATGGTTAGATAGCAATACAATGGCCGAGAAAGAGGAATTCGAACACAAACTTGAAGAGCTCCAAAAGAAAGTATCGCCGATTATGGTAAAACTTCATGGCGGGGCGCAACAAGGACAGGGACAACCTAATTCCCAAAATACTGGAGGGCCAACAGTTGAAGAGATGGATTAAGAGTGTGTTTCAGTGTAAAGCACACACATACATATCAATACATTACACCAAAGAATTTTGGAAATAGATATAATACGGGTTTGGTTATTGAGGCATACTGATATTATGACCCAGGTTACTTTCGCATGTATCTTTGACTTAAAAATGACTGTTTTGATATTACAAAGTTATGACACTGTTTTTACACAAGTAAGTTCATGGTACAGTGTAATACATACACATTTCATATCAAAAGCCTTGTTAACTTTTTTGTATATTTTTGTTAATATTTGTTTTAAAGTTTGTGATTTGATGATACAATGTAATAGAAATTTCTTTTCAAATGATACGTTTATTCTTTTGTTTGTTGCTATTAAATTTATAAGTAATTGTTTATGTAAATAACCTTTTTGTCTTAGTAATAATGACAAGTGTAAAATTTGGCAATGTATTTGTTTTCTATATCAAGAGGGCCATGATAACCCTATATCACTCACCTGACTATTAGTGCACTAACCTGAGAAAGTCACTTGTTGCTAAAATGGAGTCAATATTTGCTGAGGGAGTCACTGGTTGCTAGGGTTTGGTTGCTAAAGAAGACACTGGTCAATAAATGTCACCAGCTACCAGGGACAGTCAGTGGTTGCTTAGGAAATTACTGGTCGCTATGGGAAATTAGTAATTGCCAAAGAACAACTGTTGCTAGTTGCTAATTTTGACCCCCGAGGCAAAATGACATGCCAAGCAACATTATAGCCTTTCTCTTTGAGCATTGAAATGGGTGAGCCTATTCTAAGTGATATTATTTCTGTCACTTCTCGGATGACAATGTTGTTGGTCAAATAAAAGAACTTTTATTACTAACCATATGGCAGTTGATCACTAAGAGTGACCAGAACCTTTCAGCTAGGAAGGTATGAGTGCAACACATTGACTGGTCACAATTCAAATTCCTTCAATAAGTAACAAAGTTAAAACATACACATGAAGTAAACGTATTGCTGTATTGTATCTCTATTTACGCTGCATATTGCTATCTTACTGTATAAAAGGGTTTTGATGCAATCATGTGACCTTGACCTTTGAGTCAAATTACCTCGATCTTGCTTGTGACATTGTTTTGTCAAATGGAAAATTTGTGTGAAATTTTCAAATCCCACTTACAGATGGTTAAGTCTTGATCCTGACACAACAGGTACTACTGTAATACTAAATATTTGATATCTGGGCCAATTCAAGGCCTGTTTGATATTTTTTTTTTTTTTTGTGTGGAGCACATCTAATCATAAGGAATATTGGTTTGTAATTGACAAAAAATATTTTATCAAGTTCAACACAAGGAGTCAGAGTCAAGTTAGTGGCTGAATATCAGACAAAAATGTGAATAAGCATTGACTTCAGCAAAGTTACCAAAATGAAAAGTACAACAGGTACAAGGTCACAAAGACAGTCCTGTGCTATTTTCAAATAAACAAACAAACAAACAAACAAACAACAGTTTTCATTTCTTTTGTAGCTTAATATATTAATATAAACATGAACAATCATTGACTGTTATAAAAAAACACTTCTTAATAAACACATGTTTTTTATTCAGATTTCAAATTTAAAAAGCTAGTTACAGTAGCTGCAGATCACTGGATTATTTTCCTATGTCTGTTGTCTAGGATCTAAATTTTACAACAACATTATAGTTTATTGCATTAAACATTACACAATGCTTATAGCAACAAAATTTAAGACAGTCTTGTGAGACCTTTTATGCAACATGATATCATTATGGTATATTCAATGATATACCAAATGTATATATGGTGTAAAAAATGTATTTGTTACTTGGA
>JAFMSR010000010.1:48412869-48457628 GCA_022818135.1 Saxidomus purpurata
AAAGTAGGCCTATCACATATGAACAACCTGTGAACCTGAAAATAGAATAAGTGTTTCACTGTGAACACATTGCCAGTGTGATCGTATTAATACAATTCGGTAGTCTGAACTGCCTTTCTTTCCTGAAAATTTTAGTTCCTATTTATACCGTCGGAGGCCTGAATTCACTGCAGTCTGAGACCATTCTAGCCCTATTTTCCGAACCTGTACAAAATTACCTGCAAATATTTCACACTAGGTGACACTGTTTCTGGCTTGCAGACTATCTAAATAAGTAAACAAACACATTGAACATGGTGCTTAAGCACGAAAATATTTTGCAAGCAGTAAAAGTATGTACCCCCCTGTAAAAAGCTTGATTTTCTAAGCTGTAGAGCTGATTTTCACTTGTTTACAAAATGTCACCATCTGCGCATGTCATCTCTGCACTGGCTTTCCAGACCCATGTTTTCACATTTGCAAACATGCAAAATAAAACTCAAACAACAAAATCTGGCACTTAAAATTGATTTAAAGTTCACAGGGCTGTTTAATTTCCTTATATCTCTAAACTTTATAAAATTACCCCTGACCAATTCGAATTTGTGGCTAAAAAGTGTGGAGTGCCACCTTAAGGACTTTCTTAATCCTTTTTGATGAACATGATTTTTATTTCTTACTGATATTTAACTTAAACTTAATGTAAATATTAAATTTTGTTGTTCTCTTATGCTTAGTTTTCATTTTATTAGCATTTACATTCCATCGCCATTTCGTGCTTATGCTGCATTTTCTGTCTATCTTTATGGGGGGCTATATAGGCTAATATTCAAGAACATATTTTGAAATACCAGTGAGATATGCCTTAAATTTAGCCTGAAATACACTAAGCATACTTGGAACTACTATAATATGCTAAAACATTATCATCAGAATAAAAAGGCTTGCATAATCTATACCAAATAAGGTAAAAACTGTAAAAAAAAAGTGGCTATTTTGGTACTATAACATCAAAATTATAGTATCTTATTCCAACCGACCCGGTTTATATGCACAAAAAACACATAAGTGACACTGTTTTTCAGTTCAGTGCTCATTTCTATGGTCTTACTGCATCCCTTATCAAAGTGCATGGCAACTAAAATGCACACACTGTAGGCTGAGAAGTATAAGGGAGACAATTCAAGTTTAATAATCTTGACCAAGTAATTCATGACAAATGGCAAAGACCACATGTGTCCGGTATTCAATTTCAATTTGATTTTAGTTTAAAAGGCAATAACTTAAGTGCATTCTTCATGTGCTTAGACATCTATTACTTTATTTCTAGCACTATCTGATACTTTTTTAAATAATTTCTTCATTTATACTACTTTCAAGAATGTGTTGGCCATAATTTGTACTGAAATGAGTAAAAAGCAGTAAAAAGCAGCTTTTTGGCTGTAAATGTCTGAACATGACAGTAAACAATGCAGCAATAGCACTGTTAATAGTGAAATAACACATTATTTACCAGTTTCCACTCAAAAATGAGATGAAATCATGTAAAAACTGCATTTAAGGCAGTTGCAGCCACATTACGGAATTTGCATATTTTTGGGAGAAATTTCAGCATTGAATTACCTCCCTTTATAACAACCATTTTCTGCTTCAATGCAATCCAAAGGCCCTAATTTCTGCCATATTTGATGACAGCAAGGTTTAAAGTGTGTATCTATAAAATATAGACGGCAAATGATCAACTTTGAAAATCGCCTATTTACCTTAAGGTAGCACTCCACACTTATTTCAGCCCTCGGCTTTGTTCGAGCGACACCAACAAAGTAGGCCTATCACATATGAACAACCTGTGAACCTGAAAATAGAATAAGTGTTTCACTGTGAACACATTGCCAGTGTGATCGTATTAATACAATTCGGTAGTCTGAACTGCCTTTCTTTCCTGAAAATTTTAGTTCCTATTTATACCGTCGGAGGCCTGAATTCACTGCAGTCTGAGACCATTCTAGCCCTATTTTCCGAACCTGTACAAAATTACCTGCAAATATTTCACACTAGGTGACACTGTTTCTGGCTTGCAGACTATCTAAATAAGTAAACAAACACATTGAACATGGTGCTTAAGCACGAAAATATTTTGCAAGCAGTAAAAGTATGTACCCCCCTGTAAAAAGCTTGATTTTCTAAGCTGTAGAGCTGATTTTCACTTGTTTACAAAATGTCACCATCTGCGCATGTCATCTCTGCACTGGCTTTCCAGACCCATGTTTTCGCATTTGCAAACATGCAAAATAAAACTCAAACAACAAAATCTGGCACTTAAAATTGATTTAAAGTTCACAGGGCTGTTTAATTTCCTTATATCTCTAAACTTTATAAAATTACCCCTGACCATATTCGAATTTGTGGCTAAAAAGTGTGGAGTGCCACCTTATGTCAAAGGGGTTGTGATGCCGTCAGATTTTGTAGGTCAAAGTCATACTTGACAGAGTTACGCCCCTTTTTGTACTTAGATTTTGTCATGAAAATTAACGTTGGCTATAACTGCCATTTCAAAAGATTTCTTCATCAAACTTTCAAATTGCATTGCTTATGACAAAAGGGTTGTGATGGCACCAAATGTTGTAGGTCAAGGTCATATTTGACAGAGTTATGCCCCTTTTGTACTTAGATTTTGTCACAAAATTATTGGTTATTCTGACAAAGCGTAAGAGGGCGACACAAGTGTTCTACTGAGCACCCATCTAGTTTCAAAACTATTAGAGATATGGCTTTGAAACTTACCATACTTGTCTACTATCATAACCTCCATCTACAGACAAGAGTACATAACTCTGTCAAGGTTTTTGACAGAATTATGGCCCTTTTTGACTTAGAAAGTGTATTGAGCTTGGTTAAGTTTTTCGTACCACCTCACTTTATTTCAAAACCAGTAGAGGTATTGCTTTGAAACTAACCATTCTTGTTTACCATCATGACCTACATCAACAAACAAGAGAACATAACTCTGTCAATGTTTTTGACAGAATTATGCCCCTTTTTGACTTAGAAAATACATTGAATATGGGTACAGTCCACTTATTGCCTTAACCCTTTGAGATACTGCTTTGAAACTTTGAATGCTTATTTACATCATTACCCCCATCTGTACGCAAGAGAAGGTAACTCTGTCAGGGATTTGTTTTAAAAATTAAGACCCCTTTATCGACTAAGAATCTTGGTTAAGTTTTTCGCACCAGTCCACTTTTTGACTAAACTCTTTGAGATAGTTATTTGAAAGTTGGAATACTTGTTTACCCTCATGATCCCCAAACATGGGCAGGAGAATGTATTCTATCAAGGATTTTATTTGAATTATGGCCCTTTTTGACTTAGAAACTCAGTTAAAATTTTCATTCTTGTCCACTTGTTGACTTAACCATTTGAGATATTACTTTGAAAGTTGGAGTACTTATGTACCATCATGAGACCTATCTGTAAGCAAGAGAAGATAACTCTGAAAATGTTTCTTGATTTGTACTTAGAAATTCCTAGTTAAAGTCTTGTGTGCCCTTAACTGTCAAGTTTTGTTTTATTGACAAGAAAACTAAAATAGTTGAGCGCGCTGTCCTACTGACAGCTCTTGTTTCAATGATATTGCAATGAATAAGAAACACTTATCTGTCCGTCCTGCCGTCTGTATGTAACATTTCCTTTCCACTCCATATCTGCTTAACCCCTTGAAAGGTTTGATGAAACTCAGGTCAGATGTTCACCTCAGCAAGACGATGTGCAGAACTGCTAAGCCGGTTACGCTGGCACAAAGTAAAGCTCACAACTTAAGGTCAAATGTTTGAGTCTCACATTTCCTGTCTGCTCTATATCTCCTTAACCTCTTGAAGGTTTTTAATGAAACTCTGGTCAAATATTTACCTTATCACGACGATGTGTAGAACCTATGATCTAGCAATGCCGACTCAAGGTCAAGGACACAACTTAAGGTCAAAGATTTGAGTCTGTCTGCTCAGTATCTCCTAAACACTCTTTGAAGGATTCTAATGAAACTCCGCTCAAATGATCACCTCGTCAAAACGATGAGTAGAACCCATGATCCGGTCACACTGGTTCAAGGTCAAGGACACAATGTAAAGTCAAAGGTTTGAATCTTGACCTTGTACCTTCCTACACATCCATACTTTATTGAGGCCTTTTCTTTGACCACTTGAACGGATCAGAATTGTGTACTGACCTGTGCCGCTAATGTTATCGCAGGTACTCTGAACTGTGAACTCCTGTGTCGCTAGTGTTATAATTAACTCCATTATTTGAGTACAGGGTATTAATTCATGTTACTATTTTCTTTTGCAGATGATGGAAAAATATTTGTAGGATCGGGTATAGGTGATCCTTTTGGTCCAAGATGTCATAAAGGTATTGCCATAGAAACAGTTTATACATGTATATATTTTCTGTAGATGAACTACATTCTGATGCTGTTCTGAATATATGTTGCTTTAAGTAGAGAAACAATGGTGACTTTGCCCTTGGTCAAGGTTACCGACTTGAAATCACTAAATCTCTCATTGATTGAGGGTCATGGGTTCTAGCCCTACTACCAGTGTGACTTTAATACGAGAACATTGGTGGATAGGAGTCTAGTATGGGTCTGGTTTGGAACGATTGATAGTTGGCAGTTTCTCTGAGGATGAGCTATTAGGATCGCTCACAGTCCAATGTCCGTCGTATTATCTCCTGTATGTCCGTCCATCATTTCCTTTAAATAACATTTTCTGAAACCACAGGGACGTTCCATGCATAAAGCTCTGCCAAAGCTGTTCAAAGAATTCCATTCCATGCAAAACTGGCAAAACTTTGAAAATCTTCTTCTCCAAAACTGGAAGACCAAGAGCTTAGATATCTGTCATGTAACATTGCCTAGTTAACCTCTACCAAGATTGTTTAAATCATGGCAAAATTTTCCCCTACCTGGGGGTCACATAATTTCAAATAAGCTTATATAGGGAAAACTTAAAAATCTACAAGGCCCAGAGCTTGGATATTTGGAAAGTAGAATGTGTAGTGGACCTGTGGGAATGATGTCCAAATGAGGACCCCAGGGCAAAATTGACCCTTTCTGCAACACAATTGTTGACCTTGTATTATAGCCAATGGTAGCCAGGTGAGTGATAAAGGGCCATCTTGGCCCTCTTGTTTGATGCAATGAAAGTCATTTTGTTGGGATGTCTGTAGGAGAATAAGACACTAGTTTTATAAGAAAATTTATTACACCAGGTCATGTGACTAATGATAGACCAGTCATAATACTTGAATATAGTAAGTCATACAATAAATAGGTCTATGTTATCATTGAGTGATTTTGTGCATTGTAGGTGATATAATGGGGTGTGGAATAATGTTCCCACCTGATTATGACAGCGAGGTCGACAGTGATTTATCTCCAGATGAAAACGAAAGTCCCGATTTTCAAGACGAACCATACCATTCTTCTGACTCGGAAGATGAGGAATTATGGGGAGGCAATAAAGATGTAGAAACTGGAACAAAAGTACAAGTATGTGAATTTAATAGAAAACTGGTGTCCTCGCTGTTTTATGTAGATTTTTTTTACACAGGACAGCACTTCATTAACAAAATGTCTATAAAACAAAGAAGGTGTAGTTTGTATGAATTATGGAAAGAATTTTTTTGAGAGAGATGTTTGATCCTTTTTTTTATATTCTTACTAAAGGATTAAAAAATGTGAAACAAGGTACAGTAAACTCCGTATATAATGACTCTAGATATAGCGAAATTCTGGATATAAGGAATTTTCACTGGCACCAGAGTACTAGACTGCCCTGTAATTTTAACAAAATAAATACCCCAAAATATACCTAAATAACTCTTTATCATAAAAAAACCCCATAAATAATGGTAAAAAGTCATTTTCTGACAAACCCCCGTATACACTGTTCTATATTATTCACATGGTGTTGAACGTTTTCGACAGGGGGTCCGGTCCCCGCTCTTTTTGTATTATTCAAGCAAGCAATTGAAGATCAACAGCGGTCGCGTTTAACAGACAATATATTTATCTACCAAACTGGTAAGTAACACTTTTTAAAAAGCTACCGTTTCTATAAAATTCTTAAAGAATATTGTGCTATTTTGTTCACTCCGTTTTCCTTATGTTTTTCTGTCACTGCCGACTTCCGGTTCACCTTTCAATTTTGAAACAATTCGTTTTCATTGGTTGAAAATATTCCGCGTTATATTTCGCGCACTGTGTCAAATTATTGCATTTCGTATGTAAACAATGCTAAATGCCGCTGTAAGCGGCCGTAGCTGTTAACTTGTGGACAAGTAGGTACAGGAAATTTATTTACTGTAAAACCAATTTGTAAAACGTTACGTACGCAGCGCAAAGTATCACTTCTGTGCATAACCGTATGACGTGTTTGAAAGGTCATTTGAGTTGAACCGGAAGTCAGCAGTGACAGAAAATATCAAGAAAATGGAGAGAGCGAAATAGCTCAATATTCCAGAAGATTTTATAGAAACGGTAGCTTTTTAAAAAGTGTTACTTACCAGTTTGGTAGATAATTATATTGTCTGTTAAACGCGACCGCTGTTGATCTTCAAGTGCTTGCTTGAATAGTACAAAAAGAGCGGGGACCGGACCCCCTGTCGAAAACGTTCAACACCATGTGAATAATATAGAACAGTGTAAACAGGGGTTTGTCAGAAATGACTTTTTACCATTTTTTTTCATGATAAGGTGTTATTTAGGTATATTTGGGGGTATTTATTTTGTTAAAATTACAGGGCAGTCTAGTACTCTGGTGCCAGTGGGAATTTTCTGGGCCCAATGCCTTTTCCAATCTTTATTTGTTTATGAAAATGCTATAAGACAATGGATATAACATACTCAGGATTTAGAGAACAAATTTAAATGGTCCCAGGGAGTTCATTATATATGGAGTTGACTGTATTTATCCACGACAGTCTTAGTCCTAAAATTCTGCATATGAACGGTCAATGAATTTTCGTTAGTTTGCCAGCCTGGTTACCTGTTTTCAAGTTAGTTCAGTCTTGCACTTTTTCTTTTCAGATATTTTTTACTCGAAATGGAAAAATAATGGGATATAAGCAAATCAGTATACCAAAGGGAGGATTCTATCCAACCGTCGGCATGTTGAGTAGTTGTGAAAAAGTACGAGTAGATCTCCGACCACTTACGGGATAGAATCTCCCGAAGACTATCTAGATACTGTGATGAACTGTGCAGGCCAATTTCTACAAAATGTACATGAAGAAGATGAGGTACAGATGGTTACACTTAATGTGGCAAGAATAGCCCAAAAACAGTGGGTGTGACCAGAAACTGTATGAAATACTGACAGCTGTTGATAAAATGGCATGAAATGCCCGGTTTAAAGTGGCAGTTCTGTGTACTTGTATCATGGCTTTGAGATGAATCTACAGAAGAGCTTACTTATCTTATTTATGATACCTTGCTTTGAGCAAGGGGGCGGAGCTTAAAACTGTACTCTATCTGAGATAGAGCATAGATTCAATAGAGCAGACTAGGAAACTGACAATGATACAAATCAGATAGAGTACTGTTTGCTCAAACAAATATGTTATTCCGTAATTATTCTTGCAAACAGTGCTATATCTATTAGTTGTATAAACTAGAACGGGAAGAAATGTTGATGGAGAGAAATGTAGAATAAAACATTCACGTTGATATCATATAGATATACAGAAGGCTGCTTCCTGATGATTTTAGAGTCATTCAGTATTGTTATAGATTTTAAAGAAAGAACAGGAATCCCAAGTAAATATGTGATGGTTAATTTATAGTTTACCCGAGCAGTATCCCGCAGCCTATTGGTATCCAGTGATTCTCCACAGGGAACCAGTACAGTGGTCATGATCTGCACTATGCTCTATTCATTTAGGTTGCTAATAACTGAGCACCACTTTTATAAAAAAAATTGTGCTGTTCAAAGTGTCTGGATTTTCAAAATATTTTTAAAGATTAATTTCCTTTCAAGAGAGCCATTTCTGTTAATGGTCGGTATTTTGTGAATGGTTATAACAGTGGGAACATTGTTGTGTACACTAGGGGTTTAATTCTTTCAGCTTTCTAATGACTGAGATATTGGATAAAGTCATAGCTTTAATCCCCACAGCTTTTCTAAGAATTCATATTATGGATGAACTTGTGTTTCAAAGTCTTACAGCTTTTGTTTTAGTGCTTAATGAATATCATTTTCAAGCTCTGAAGGTCTTTAAAGTACATATTTTCAAGTTATCTGCGACATTTTTACATTTTTGATGTTAAAATAAAATGATTCTGTTATTATGTTCATGTATCTAATTAGGGACTAAAATTAATAGACAAGTCTAAAATCTGAAGAATCTGATTGGCCAGAGGTAAGTTCATTTTCAAATCTGACCAATCGGATGACCGATGAGTTAGACTGGTACAGGAGAAAGAAGAGAATGGTCTGCATATTTCATCAGGATCCAGTGCTACCAAGTAGCATCCCCTGTGATTATTGTTAAATGTTATTTCCATATTTTATATGATCCTGAAATTCTCAATTTTTATTCTGAAATTTGTTAAATGACATTACATGATACATTGTATATTTTTTCTAAAAATAGTGTTTTTTTTTTCATATATTAAATCAGGGTCCGTATATTGTAATATACGGACCCTGATTAAATTGAATACCTTAAAGTCCCATGAACATGTTGAACTTTGTTGAATAATGACTTCTTTTAATGAAATATTGATAGGACGTACACAATGAGTTTTAAGAAAGCAGTTTGTGTGAAAAATGTATTTTATAAAAAATATTGAGCATGTTCGGTAGGGCTGTAACGAATACACTAAGGGGCGAATACGATACGTATCACGAATACAGGGTGACGAATACGAATATTTATTCATGAATATGAATACTATACTTAAATCATTGAACAAGTGAACATTATATGGCTTTTGCCAACAATACATTACAGTCTGCTGACTAGATAATAGTACTTTCTTGGTACTCAAAACACTGTGAAATAATACTGTTAAAACGTAAAAAAAACACTGAGCAAACATGTAACTTAAAGAGCTCTAGGTTATAATGACTAGAACTGTTTAGTAAAAATGACCAGACACGACTATAGAATAAAGAGGATCTACGATTTCAACGGTTTTCTCGATGCTAGACATGTTGTTGATGTAGACGGTTTCTGGATGCCGTAAAATGGGAATTTCCACTTGTTGAAATCAAATTTTAATTGAATGTGAAATTTAAATGAATTAAATCAATTTAAAACCTAGAAACGTATAAAAATCATTTATTCAATTGTAAACCAACATCAAATATCGGCCCGACGACTTATTAGATAAATGTCGTGAAAATATCCGTCAACCGTTGTGGGTGGGGTATTACGACGAAATAGTGCGAAATGCGCTACGAAACGGAAGCGTTTTCAGTAGATATCTTCTGTTTTAGGTAAATTTAAATGATTTTAGTTTAAATCATGCAATTTTTATCTATATTCGTAAATATTCGGTTCGGCACATGGCGAATAACGAATACAATTCGGACAAAACTGTATTCGAATAAATCGAATATTCGAATGTATCGTTACAGCCCTAATGTTCGGTTTGCTCAGCGGGCTTAGTACTGTAAACTAGTTAATATTTGTGAAGATTTAATTTATGATATTTTCGCAAATTTCCCGTTCAGCTAATTTAAAAAAGGGTAGGGTGGGAGGAGATGGGGATGATTTTTGTGACCATTTGTCATCAGATCATTGCCACAGATTCAACAAGAAAAAAAACAGAATTATCATTTTTGCATGTTACTTAAAATTGCAAATTGATCAAGGCCCTTATAATTCTACTACGGCAAAATAGTTCTACACTATATAACAACAATCTGAGAGGTCAAGCAAAGTCAATGGGTACATTATATAGCATGTTAGTAAAGCATGGACTTGATTACAGATATGGATTTGCAAAAGCTTTGAGCCTGAGTTGAATATCTACGCTGCCTCTATGAGCTTCCCTTCACAATGCTTTGATTAAACTAACATGTGGCCGAGTTATTGTGTTTGCATTCTGCACTTCTAAATCCTTCCAAAAGCAGCTTCAACTATCCTCCTTGTGATAGCTCTTGCAGAGTCAAGCTGGAGCATAACACAAGTCGTAAGCCAGGCTTCGATAATTGTATATTTTTCGGTTCTGGACTGAATTTTGAATAAATGAACCGATTCACAAGTCTGAGCCGCCATTTGTAAGGTCTAATTAAAACAATTTAACAAGAAAGAAAAAGAGATAGCTGTTGCTTAAGCAGTAGTTTGTTGTACATTGTATTTGACAATTTTATTTGATTGTATTGCATCAACTAGTGTTGTATACCTAGGCATTAGTTTATTGTCTGTTTGACATATCCATGTATGAAACAGTCCTCTAAGATAGAGTTTATGCTATATTTTTTACAAATTATATTTTTAATATTTGGCAGGAGCCAAATGTGTTTTAAATATTGATAAAAATAATGCCCTCAAAAAAATATTCAGTTCATTTTAGCAGCGGTGGCTTGTTGCCAGAAAAAACATGTGGTCATTGTTTCTCTGGCAAAACATTGGTTGAATAGAGTGAAATTTGGTAAACGGTCGCACGAAGGCCGTATTTGAAAATTTCCCAATTCTGAAGTAAAATGAGGAAGGGGAGTTTTTTCAGTATGGTTAAATTAAAAAAATCAGCTTTTTGAATGGACAATAACACTAAGTAGAAAATGTACTGGGAACAAAACAAAACTACAATAGAGAACATGATCTACATGATTTATCTACTATAGAGAACATACGTAATTATAGTGACAGAGCAAATGTGCCATAATACAGAATGGATGAAGTACTGTTGACTTAATATGATTAGGTCATTTCACGGAGGTTAAGCCTGGATGATATAAAGTAATTATTCTCGCTGACAGTACTCTATCTATTTTGTATTATGTATCATATCATTATATCATTTCTTGATAGACAGTCTTTTCAGAGTTCTAATTTCATAGATTTGTTTATACTTGTACATTTTACTTTTTTGAAGACATTAATAAGCTTGTTTCAATTGATAGACGTAAACATTTTGAAGAAAATGTGTTAAAATGCACGAAATTGATGGTTAACTGCCTGTTATTATTTTAATTCAGATAAAAGAAGACACTTTGTAAGATGTGGCAAGTTACCCATTGTATTGTTGTTGTCATATATTGTAAGAAATTTTTAAGAATGCTGCTCTTAAACATTTCTTTGAGACCAGTCTAACTTTTGTTACTTTTGATTGGCTAGAAGTGAAATGAATTTCAAAATTGACCAATCACAAGTAAGAGATTTCAGACTGGTATCTGTGAGATTTTAACTAAATGCCCAGAAGTCAAATATAGAACTACACATATGTTTCAGGAGAGATTTCAGTATTTAAAATGTAAGGTAGCTTCCGTTATTGTATTTTGTTATGTTATTATATGTTTATTATAATAGTTGTTGTGTTTTATGAAGTTTTTGTTTAGACATTTGCTAGCTTACAGATGCATAATTATGATGCTGTGTATTGTAAATTTAATATTTTCAATCACATAAGTTCCTTAATTTAAAAACATGTATTTTCAATCACATAAGCTGCTAACTTTGTAGTGATAAATTTTGACAAAAATTGCTGCTTAAAACTTCTTCCATTCAAAAGTTATGAAACTAGTGACTGGGCCAATATGTTTTATCCACAGTGACCCAGGCATGACCTGAATTCTGTCTGTGGTATAAGTGTCGGCCAATAAATAAAATCAGAAAAGTAATAATTCCTTTAGTCAAAAGATACTATAAATAGTTTTCTCTGACCAAATCATTTCCAATGTACCATTGCTTTCTTCTGCCAGTTGCTTTCCTTAAATATTTCTGTATTTAGAGTATAGGTACAATTTTGAGAATCTAAATGATTTCACAGCAAACCTAAACTTACGTTTTTGCTTCAAGTAATGCTTTACTCAGCTCACTGACTTGGCACTGTGCCAGTGGATTCCCTTAAGGATACATCTTAGTGCAGCTAGACTGCCCTGAGAGATGTTTAAATGTTTAATGTTTTTGCTGAATGTTCAGAGGCCAGGAAACTATGTCTAGTACTCTTGCAAATATTTTATTTTTTCTGATGCATTTGTAAGAATGTCACAAGAATCCAACATAAAATAAAAACATAATTTATTAGTTTGTTATAATATTTCTTTACCCAGACCTTATCCCATAGTCTTACAAAGTCTGTTGAGATTGACAAATTGCTTTGTATTGATAAAATCCTTTATTGCATAGCGGATCGGCATTTTCAGTGATTTTGCCCATGCCGGTCTGGAACCCCTCCTATGCCAGACGACTCTCGTGAATTTCTTATGACATAACTTTTTAAAGATTGTGACGTCACTTTCCTAAACACAACGTAGGATAATTCATCATTGTGATAAGTCTGCATTTAGAAATCTACTTTAAAGTGCAGGACAGTATGCAAGAAAAAGTTTCCATCATGAGACACTTTGCTCAGATGGAAATATCTGGCACCTAGGGTAACTGGTTAGCGGGAACTCGGCAGAGCCTCGTTCCTGCCAAAACAGTTACCCTCGTTGACGGATATTTTTATCTGAACTGCTCATGACAGAAACTATTATTTTGTCACAAGGAAAATATAATATTCAAATTCATCTTAAGAGGTGGGATATGTTACACAGTGACTGAAATGGAATGAGCTGTATGTCACACCAGGCAGAGGAATGGAATAAGCTGTCTATCACATCAGAAAAAGGAATGGAATGAGCTGTATTATGTCACATCAAGACGAGGAATGGAATGAACTGTATAATATCATGTCAGGAAGAAGAATGAAATAAGCTGTATACATGTAATGTCACATGAGAAAGAGGAATGGAATGATAAGCTGAATAATGTCACAGCAGGCAGTGGAATGAAATAAGCTGTATACATGTAATGTCACATGAGAAAGAGGAATGGAATGATGAGCTGAATAATGTCAGAGCAGGCAGTGGAATGGAATAAGCTGTATACATCGAATGTCACATGAGAAAGAGGAATGGAATGATAAGCTGAATAATGTCAGAGCAGGCAGTGGAATGGAATAAGCTGTATACATGTAATGTCACATGAGAAAGAGGAATGGAATGATAAGCTGAATAATGTCAGAGCAGGCAGTGGAATGGAATAAGCTGTATACATGTAATGTCACATGAGAAAGAGGAATGGAATGATAAGCTGAATAATGTCAGAGCAGGCAGTGGAATGAAATAAGCTGTCTATCACATCAGAAAGTAAGATGGAATGGGCTGAATAATGTCACAGCAGGAAGGGGAGAACAACAAGCTGTATAATGTCACATCAGAAAGAGGAATTAGATAAGCTGATTAATGACACAACAGGCAGAACAATGGAATCTTCATTACCTAATGTAACAGGTGCAGAAGTCAATGCACTTTATCAATAGGACCCATAGTAGGGGATATTTTCCCTTGTTAGTCCTCAGTGACTGCTCAGAATTCGGTTAATTCAAACCTACGATAACTCGAGCATTTTACTTGGGGCTCATACGACTTTAAATTGTCTATGTTTTACTGTATACTGTAAGCCACCTGGCTTATTATTTAGTTGAAGACTCTTCAAAAGTAAAAAGACAAACACAATGTTGTTTCAATAATCTATTATTTGATTATTGTAATAATCATACATAAATATATAATCCGAGTGACCGATAGTCTCGTAAAAGTGATTAAAAATCGCGGCAGGTCCAGCAATGCTCGCCAGTTGCTATGGGACTACTTTGATAAACACTGTTTGTTTATAAACAAACTGCTGTCAAATACTATACAAGGGATCTGCAGTTTCAAATAACCAAACTTGGTCTTACCAGTTTACTTATGAATATAGAAAACTGTCTAAAGGTGAAATATTCTAAAAAGGATGGATCAAGCTTAAATTTCAGATGCTTCCGAGCTCGAGCTATCAACTGGCTGCCATTACTGGACCTGAGCCACTTATATAGGGTGCGGATGCTGGCAAATAGCTGATAGCCAATCAGAATTTGGCAGCATCCAGCAATCCAGCACAGTAGTTATACGGCCTCGGACACTGTGATGGACAAGAAAATTAAAGTATTAATAAAATGTTCCAAGTTAATCACTAACAATACAAAGTGGTTCCATTTTAACTGAAAATAACATAAAATATACTTTAAAACTGTAACATATCGACATTAAATAACGCTGATATTCTAACATAAAAACTTGCCAGCTTCTTCCGCACAAGTGACTAAAACAGTCCCTAATACTTTTACTTCTCGTATCCCAGAATATGGTAATCTATTATTATGAATTACTCCATAATACTTAAAACAACCGTTCAGTTAAAATACAACCCTGTAATGCATAATTATACATGAAATAGATAAAACAGCATTTTGGTTCGATTAATTCGCCGTAACAAAAATAGTAAACATGGCGGACATTTTCAACTTGACAGCAAGTGTCATAAATGCTGGAAATGCAAAATACAATGATACACAACAATTCTGTGAATATAAACTGTGCTAAGAACATCAAGTGTTAAGCAAAGTTATTATTACAAATGGAATTGAACAAAGTAATGACTTATTTACGCTAAAAATCAAGGTAAGCTGAAATCAAATAAGTGTCAACTTTCGGACAGTGTATTTCGGATAGCCATACAATCATTACACTTCCCCCACCTTAAAGAATGAACTTCACCTGAAGTTTACAAAGCAATAAGTCATTAAGTTAAAACATCAAATACATTAATAAATGCACAATAAATAGAACTTTCAGCAATAATTCAATTCTTATTATCTGGGTATGCAAGTACCTTAGATATACTTTACTGAAATAGGTAAGCTTAAACCTTAAAATTCTCAAAAATGACAAACATGAGAAAATGCAACTGGGTATCTATTACCTGAAAATAAATAACATGCATAATGACAATAACATGATATACTTACTCATTTGCTTTACAATATTTAATGTAACGTCTTATCCCAAAGTTTCTGTTCATGTTCATCTTAATACCTTAATAACATTTCATTTAACTGTTCCTGATTTGTAATTTCTGTGGTGAATCTATGAATAAGAGCTAAACTGTAGTTCGAAAGTCTATAAGAGTTCATTAAATTTTCAAATTAAATCACTTTTTATTTTAATCATAGAATATTGTCGCGGATAAATGTCACTAGTTTGTAGAGATTCCAGTATAGACATCAGTATTATGGTTACCGTAAACGATATAGTTCCAGTGTAGACATCAGTATTATGGTTAAACGATATAGTTCCAGTGTAGACATCAGTATTATGGTTAAACGATATAGTTCCAGTGTAGACATCAGTATTATGGTTAAACGATATAGTTCCAGTGTAGACATCGGTATTATGGTTAAACGATATAGTTCCAGTGTAGACATCAGTATTATGGTTAAACGATATAGTTCCAGTGTAGACATCGGTATTATGGTTAAACGATATAGTTCCAATGTAGACATCGGTATTTCATGTAGTACACTACAATTTAAGGTAGTATTGTTGAACCAATAATATGAAAATTGTTGAGTTGATGATCATCAGGTACTTCGCCAGGAATGGTTTAGTATATGATTTACAGTTAATAAAGTTCACTGTTTATTTTTAGGTTTTTGGTTCATGATGAATTCATTAAAGTTCTTGTTGATGAGTTGCCTTAATAAAGAGTTGCTGTAGAGTTCAGAAAAAGTTCGTGAAAGTTTTGTTGAGTTGATGTTGTGTTGTTGAGTTCATACAGTTGTTGTTGAGTCTTTTAGTCTTAGTGGAATATGAGCTATCTTTTGGAGAAAGTCTGTGGTTGGTGATGGAAGGAAACATCTAATAAGTGTAAGCTGGTCTTGGATACTGGATCTTGATGCTCCTTCTGCTATTGCCTTTACATTTAGATAATTGAAGACTTGCATTTTTGAATGATTTGTTGTACACTTTACTGTTGTAGCTGGAAGAATCAGGAAGTTGTATTTTGCCAATGGTGAACTTCTATCAATGGGATGGAATTGGTCTTGTTGCTCCAGCAGCATAGCGGCGTATTCAGTGGCTAGTAATTTCTGGTCATTGGAGAAAGTTGTCCAGTTTTGTGGAGGCCAATTGAGATGTGATGTGATTGAGATGCTCTCTTCTGGTACTGCTGCCCAGTCACGACGTCCTGGAGGCAAGATGGGCATGCTCCCAGTTTTGAGAAGGTTGCGTGCTAGATCAGATGGTGTCTTGTGTATGGGTGTTGGTTTGTAGAAGATGGGCTTCGGAATATTCAGAGCTGAAGATGGTGTATATTCTGCTGTTGACGATATTGTAGTAACAGACTGACTGGCTGACGTATCTAAAATTGTTGATGACGATGATGTAAGGGGTGTAGATATGGTAGTTGTGGTGGTGGTAGTTGCAGTGGTTTCTGTTGGATTATAAGATGGTGTTGGACAATTATTGTACATCGGAGGTGGGCTGTGCACTGGATATGTCGGTGAATCAACTTGTTGAGATGGTGTAGCTCCAGTATGTAATGTAATTGGCGATGGTGTGCGAAGAGATTCTTGGTCTGACTCATAATCCAGTTGGATTGACGCTGAAGGAGATAGGATGGAATTCTGTGTTGTAAGTTCGTTTTCCAGTAGTGGCTTGCTGTTGTAACACACAGAAGTAGCTGATGTTGTTGTTTCGGTAGTGGATTCAGTGTTGTTGTTAAGATCTGGGAATGGTGATTTCAAGTTGTCCCCAGTCTCTGTGGGATGAAGAAGTTCTGGTGAGGTGCGTAATGCCTTGAAATGCTCAGCGGGCTGATGTAGAACAGTTGTAATGAAGGAGTGTTCAATTGACAATATTTGAGCACACCGCTCTTTGATGTTGGCGTCAAGATGAAGCTTCCAGTTGCCAGATGGAGGAACAAAGGTAGATGGGAGATGTCTGATTCTTCTTGTAAGTGCGTCTAAGTATTTGTGATGGTGCATGATTGAAGGGTTGAGCCTTATGAGAAGAACTTCATTGTTGTCTGTTGATGCATATGCTTTCACTTCAGCAGAAATATGTATGGATTGAAGTTCAATTGAGGTTTCATGTTGCCTCTTTGGAATGCGTGTAGTAGGTAATGGTTGTGGTGAGTTGGCGTTCAAGTCAGATGTCTTGGTGGTAGTTGTAGAAGTCAAAGTAGATGAAGAAGATGAAACATTGCTGTTGGAAGATCCAGAGTGGTGTGTAGTTGGAGGTCTGTTGTGTGGTGCTGATGAAGTAAGATTACCCTTAGCCAAATTCCAGCCAGTCAACCAGTGAGTAAGTCCCGGAGTTCTGCCAGCTGTCCATTTGGTTATGATGTTGCGAATAAAAAGAGATTCTTGTGAGTCAAAAGGATGAAGAGCCATAAAGAGACAGATACGTTTTAGGATCCTGGCAGAGGTAGAAGCAGTTGGTTGTTGAAAGAGCTCTAGGTGGCAGCTGGTCAAAGTTGATGGGGTGTTGACCTTTTACATGACGTCTGAGGTCCTGTACATACTTGAAAAATCGAACCTTGCTTTCAACACACCAAGGGCAGACTATCCTTACCATCTTGTGGTTTGCTTTCAGTATATGACTTTGCAGATCTCGTTTTGTCTTAAAAACTGCAGGACAATCTTCACAGCTGAATGTGGCTACTGCAGACTTCATTTCTGAAAGGAGTAAATATGTGTGGTAAGACAATGATGTCTAAATAACATTCCAAATTTCATCAATTGAGTCATTTCATCAAAGCGCGTCTATGTTATTACAAAACTCATTCGAAGATGTAATAGGGTGAAGGACTGGGATGTAGGTAGGATCAATTCAAATATAACAATGTTACTCTTAGGCTGAATTATCAAAGTAGTCCGCGCTCTCGTATTTGCATTGCTGCCTGCTAATCAAGAAATATGTGTACACTGCGTAGTTGAATTCATAAAATATTGAGTTCGCAATTACTCAATTTCACAATAACATCTGATATCCATCAATGATATCACACAAAATTACATCTATAATTAGGTATATCGCAAGCGGGTGATCAATCCACTTTCAATACCCAGTGGAGGCGCCTCCAAAAAAAACAACAACACAAAATATGCTCACTACAGAGCTGTCACTTTATTCTCATAATAAAGTCATCACTTAAAGTTCAACTACCACGTGTATTTCTTGAGAAGCTTAAATTCTACTGTGACTTTTCACTCAAGTAGGCAGCAAACCACTTTGGTACATTCCCACAGTTGTATTTCACCAGTCTATCAATATGAACAGCTTTTGCTGGTAACTTAAGAGATCTTTTAACAAGATAGACCAAATCATCAATTTTCTTGGTAATGAGAAAGGGACCCTTCCAGTGCGGTGAAAGTTTGCTACAGACACCAGGGCGTCGCTGTTTGTCATGCAGCCATACTGGATTACCTACTGAGAATGCTCGATTCTTTGCTGTAAGATCATAATGCCTCTTTCTGTATTCAATTTTAGTTTTCAGGACCTTGTGTGCTTGATCATGTATCACAACCAGCTGATCCTTCAAACTAGTGATGTAGTCTGATGTTGTTGCATCATTAACTTGGGCGAGGTTTGACTGAGGTAGAAACCCAATGAATGCCTGAAGGGGGAGGACTATATTTCTTCCAAAAACCATTTGATTTGGAGTTTTACCAGTGGATGCATTTACTGATGACCTATAGGCCATCATTACTTGTGGTAGGTAGCGATCCCACTGACGTTGGTTTGTAGAACAATACATGCTTAACATTGCCGCTAATGTGCGCATAAAACGCTCAACTGTTCCATTAGCTTGAGGGTGCAGAGCTGTAGATTTTGTATGATGGATATGTAGTAGACTGCACATATTGCTGAATAGCTTTGAAACAAAATTTGTGCCTTGATCAGAATGCACTTGAAGAGGGACACCGAAACGAGAAACAAATTCATTGACAAATGCTTTTGCAATTGTTTCTGATTCCTGATTTGGCAAAGGTATTGCTTCAGTCCACCGTGTAAAGCAGTCGCAGATAACTAAAATATAGACATTGCCATTTTCAGATTTTGGTAAAGGACCAAAGATGTCCAATGCAACCTTTTCCATTGGTTGCGAAACATGTATCTGACCTAATGGTGACTTCACAGGTTTGTGTGGTTTACGAGAAGCACACTGAGAACATTGTTTACAAAACCTTTCAATGTCATCTTTCATTCCTGGCCAGTAAAAATCTTGGCGAACTTTAGAAAGTGTTTTATCAGCCCCTAAATGTGCAGCAGATGGTAAATCATGCATAAAATGAAAAACTTCTTTTTGCATTGCTTCAGGTACTATAAGCTGTTTACGTGTTGTATGTTCATCATCGACCCACGACCTAAATAGGATACCTCCATCAACAGAAAGACGGTCCCACATACGCCACAGAGTCTTGGTAGTTGACGAACAGTTGCTAACATCCTGCCATAGTGGACGATCATTTGACTGATTGAGAGCCAGAAGAAGAATTTTTAAATGAGGATCACTTAATTGTTGTTCACTTATTTCTGTTTGTGACCATCTTGACAAAAGAATGTGTGTTTCCTCAAAAGGTGAATGTTGTGGGGATGGGTTTGATGTGACTACCCGTGCAAGTTGTGGAAGTGTTTCAAGTGCTGAGTCTTGGACAGAGTTGTTGCTAGGTGTGTCAGTGATTACGCCATTGTCTGGTTCACTTGTAGCAATGCAGTCAACAGAGTCATTGACATCATTGCCACTTTGTTGTTTAGTACACCTCGTACTCTTGACAATGCATCAGCATTTCGGTGTTGTAAGCCAGGTCTGTGTTTAACGTTTATGTTATAAGTACCTAGCAGTTCTAACCAGCGCGCAACTTGACCAGTAGGTTGTTTAAGATTTCGCATCCAGCTTACAGCTGCATTGTCAGTTCTTAATAGTATTGGTTGACCATAAAGGTAATGGTGAAATGATTTCAAGGCATGTACAACTGCAAGTAATTCTTTACGCGTAACACAGTAGATTTGCTCATGTTTGTTAAGACTCTTACTCAAGTAAGCGATAACAACTTCATGGCCATTTTGAACTTGCGATAGAACTGCACCTGTTGCTGTGTCACTTGCGTCTGTGTCAAGTATAAACTGTTTGTCTGGAACAGGGTATCCAAGAATTGGAGCCGAAATAAGTGCTGTTTTCAAAGTTTGGAAAGCTTCTTCGCAGTCGTCTGTCCAGTCAAATTTGAATGCCTTTTCTGTTAATCGATGGAGTGGACGTGCAAGTTTAGCAAACCCTTCTACAAAGCGACGATAATATGAACAAAGTCCGAGAAAACTTCTGACCTCTTTTGCATTTTTAGGAGTTTGCCAGTTTTTCACTGCATTAATCTTACTGGGGTCTGTTGAGATACCATTTTCAGATACTACATGACCTAAAAAGTTAACTTTCTTTTGAAACAAGGAACATTTAGACGGTTTTAGCTTTAGGTTAGCTTCCTTCAAGCGATGAAGTATATGGTCAAGCCTTTCTAGGCCCTGTGTTACTGTTTGACAGGGGCAGATTATGTCATCCATATAAAGGAGACATTCCTCCCATTGGAGTCCACGAAGTACATTTTCCATTAGACGTTCAAAAGTTGAAGACGCATTGGCAAGACCAAAACTCATTACTGTAAACTGGAAAAGACCCATGGTTGTTGCAAAGGCAGTTTTCTCTTTATCTTCTGGCTTCATGCCCACTTGCCAGTACCCACTATTTAAATCTAATGAGCTGAAGTACTGTGCTCCAGATAAAGCATCTATGCAGTCATCAACGCGTGGAAGAGGGTATGCGTCCTTAACAGTGAGGTCATTAAGCTTACGATAGTCAATACAGAATCTTGGTGTTCCGTCTTTCTTTGTAACTAAAACTACAGGTGACGCCCATGCACTACAAGATGGTTCAATTATACCGCGGGATAACATTTTGTCTATTTCTTCTTTTTCAACAGTACGTTTACCTAACGGAAGCCTACGTGGAGGTTGGCGTACTGGGATAGCATCCCTAGTATTAACTGCATGTTGTACTAAATTTGTAATGCCAATGTCTTCAGATGACTTTGAAAATGTGTTGCGATATTTATGGAGGAGCTTTATAAGTCCTTGCTTTTCAGTATCATTAAGATGTATTGAACTTCTGTCATACAGATCTTGAAGATGCTCAGGAATAAAAGGGTCACTGTCAGTTTCACAAACATGCGCAACCCGTGCAGTTGAAATGCTCTCAGTTTCAAGGTATGATTCACATAAGCCAATATTAGTATTCTTATAAAGAGTGGTAGGTGCATTCCCATAGTTAATGACATTAACCACAGGATCTTTGTTGGTATCAATAATGCCACTCATAACAAGTACTTCATTCTTTGCCATGAAAGATGTCAGTGGTTCAATGAAACCATTGTTATTAAGATGCTCTGATTGTGGAACCTTAACCGGGACCCACATTCGCGATTGACCTGGAATTTTGATAGTTTCTTTCATTTCTACTCTACAGATTTGACAGGACCTACCTCCCGTATACAATGGAATAATGTTATCACCCATTTGAAGACAAGACTTTTTATAGTTGATGCTATCTACATGTCTCTTTAAGAAGTCTTGTCCAAGAATGCCTTGTGTGTCCATATCACATACTATGAAATTAATATCATAGTGTTGATTGCCAAGTTTCAATACAATGTCAGTGCTACCAGCTACAGTTATTTGTTCACCATTGACAGTGTGAAGTGAGTTTGGGGCAGGTAACAAGCGGAAAAGCTGGTGGTGAGGATCTATTTCAGATAGCTTTTGTTCAGAGATAAGCGATGATGTTGCACCACAGTCAATAAGAAAATCAACAGAAATTTTATTTATGTTGCAGGAAGTGTAAAAACCATTATCAAATTCATTGAAACTAGAACCAGCTCTAGCAGTATGCTGAATTTCAGAAAAATTAGTTGTTGGAGGCCTTTGAGATTGTAAATCTGCTGACTCTTGGCCTGTAGAGTCAGCTGAGATTAGTTTCCCTGGTAGTTACGGCTTGAGCTTGGCTGAGAAGAACGTTGACCATTTTGTGAATGAGCTTGATTGCTGTATTTTCTAACATTACTGTGACCAGCTGTCTGTCTGATTGATGCAGCATGGTTTTGTTGTGTACCTGTGAAGTTGGAGTTCATATTGAATCTTTGACTATTTTGTGTGTTTCTAGGACATTCTTTCCAAAGATGATTAGGTGAATTACACCCAAAACATGTACGTACATTGCGATCATTTTTACTCATGTTTTTGTTGCCCTGAGTCTCTAGTTTGTTGATTTTTGTTTCTAGTCGTTTTATTTCAGTTAGCAAATTTTCAGTATTCTGAGATGATGAAGGAGTTGTTTCAAGAGCGCGAATGGAAGCATTTTGTGTACCAAGGATGCATTCATATTTTTCAACAACAGAAACAGCCTCTGAGACTGTTCTACAATTGTTGTCTACACACCTGCATTTCATGTCTACAGACAATGAACGATAAAACTGATTCAAAGCTAATCTGTCGTAAGTCATCACCAAGTGATGCAATGCTTTCACCACGTTGACGTTTTCTATTTTCAAGCTTGCTAAGCCACAGAGCTTGATGTTTCAAATGTCCGAAACGGTTGCGTAGTCTTAAAACTAACATGTGATAATCGCGACGTTCAGTTTCTGTTAAGCTCATATAGTATGTCCTTGCAGTACCCCTTAAACTAGCCGAAAGGATCAACACTCTGGTTCGATAATCCCAGCGAGCCAGCTCAGAACAATCTTCAAAATGTGAAAGATACTGGTCAAAACTTTGTGAGCCATCATAGGAATCAGGCTTTATAGATTGCACGACTGGTGTTGGTGGTACATAAGGCTGACGGAAGTCACCACATTTATTTGAACTGTCCTGTCTTATTCTTGAACCAGTTGAAGGTTGATGATAGATGTGATCATTATTTCTTATGTTGGAACGATTGCCCAGCGGGTTTTCAATTGAATTGTGACTTATTACAGTTGATATACTAGATATACTCTCATTATCAGAACTGTCAATATCATCATGGTGAAGTACATCAATCGCGGGTTCTTGGTTCTCATGTAACTGATCAACATTTTGCATATTGAATTCTATTTCAGGATCAGGCGATGCCATATCAAACAGTTGATTAATTATATAGTATGTAGAATCAGGTAGCTAGTTGTAGGTTGAGGTTCGACTATATTTTGTTGATTTCAGTCTGGTTAATGTAGGTATACGTATTCGTAATGTACTTTGACACTTAGTACATTCCACTTCTCTGACACCAGTTTGTAAGCCACCTGGCTTATTATTTCGTTGAAGACTATTCAAAAGTAAAAAGACAAACACAATGTTGTTTCAATAATCTATTATTTGATTATTGTAATAATCATACATAAATATATAATCCGAGTGACCGATAGTCTCGTAAAAGTGATTAAAAATCGCGGCAGGTCCAGCAATGCTCGCCAGTTGCTATGGGACTACTTTGATAAACACTGTTTGTTTATAAACAAACTGCTGTCAAATACTATACAAGGGATCTGCAGTTTCAAATAACCAAACTTGGTCTTACCAGTTTACTTATGAATGTAGAAAACTGTCTAAAGGTGAAATATTCTAAAAAGGATGGATCAAGCTTAAATTTCAGATGCTTCCGAGCTCGAGCTGTCAACTGGCTGCCATTACTGGACCTGAGCCACTTATATAGGGTGCGGATGCTGGCAAATAGCTGATAGCCAATCAGAATTTGGCAGCATCCAGCAATCCAGCACAGTAGTTATACGGCCTCGGACACTGTGATGGACAAGAAAATTAAAGTATTAATAAAATGTTCCAAGTTAATCACTAACAATACAAAGTGGTTCCATTTTAACTGAAAATAGCATAAAATATACTTTAAAACAGATCGACATTAAATAACGCTGATATTCTAACATAAAAACTTGCCAGCTTCTTCCGCACAAGTGACTAAAACAGTCCCTAATACTTTTACTTCTCGTATCCCAGAATATGGTAATCTATTATTATGAATTACTCCATAATACTTAAAACAACCGTTCAGTTAAAATACAACCCTGTAATGCATAATTATACATGAAATAGATAAAACAGCATTTTGGTTCGATTAATTCGCCGTAACAAAAATAGTAAACATGGCGGACATTTGCTGGAAATGCAAAATACAATGATACACAACAATTCTGTGAATATAAACTGTGCTAAGAACATCAAGTGTTAAGCAAAGTTATTATTACAAATGGAATTGAACAAAGTAATGACTTATTTACGCTAAAAATCAAGGTAAGCTGAAATCAAATAAGTGACAACTTTCGGACAGTGTATTTCGGATAGCCATACAGTCATTACACTACTTAACAAATATCTCAAAGAGTAATAACTTCTTGTGCTATGGTCTGAAACAGAAATAATTATCATATTAATGCTATTTTAGTAATGTATTTAGGTAGCATTTTTCTAACATATTTAGCTAGCATTTGAACTCACTTGAGGTGATTGCGGCAAGTTTTAGAAAATGGATGCATGGATGCCTTGGAATATTTTAAAGTTTTACTGACATTTTACATGTAACACTTACACATGCACAGCTCCATGAGCATTATTATGGGACAGCAAAATCTGAAGTTTACAACACAAGTTACACAATCACAAAGTTGCATTTAGATATATCATATCGTATTTAACAGAGGTTTGTTATACCACCACAAAACGAAGTTTGGGGGGGGGGGGTATATAGGGGTGAGCTTGTCGGTTTGTTTGTCGGTCGGTCGGTCTGTTGGTTTTCATGGTTTCAGGATGATAACTCATGAACAACTTTACCCTTTTGAATAAATTTTGGTACACACGTGCATCTTCATGAATTTTAGGTCAAGTTCGACTTTGGGGTCAGTAGGGTAAAGGTCAAAGTCACAGTGACTCTGAACTGTAAAACAGTTTCCGGATGATAACTCATGAAAGGCTTGACCGATTTAAATAATTTTCGGTACACAGCTGTAACATCATGAAATACAGGTCAAGTTCGACTTTGGGGTCAGTAGGTCAAAGGTCAAGGTCTCATTTACACAAGTTATTGTATAATAACTCAACTCTATGTCCTTGTGGCCATTCCTTTCTTATGGTTGCCATACTTCTGTGACAAAGCTGTATTGTGGGGGTATAATTCGTCACTCATGTGACAGTTCTAGTTTATATTGGTTTTCTGTTGTCTACAAACTTGACAGGTTATGACATGTAAATCAATCTGCAATTAGCGAGGAAGTTCCAAGACCGCAATGCATACTGATTCTGTCTTATCTTTGATTTTGACCTCCAAAAACTTATACGCTTTCACTAAACAGTAAAAGGTTTTAAGATATAAAGGAATTAGTTCCATCTCTGTTTTATGACAAACCCGAGTAAGGAAACTGAAACAAAATCAAATGAAAGCAGATTCTGTTATATTTTTGGGACAAATGTTAATACCGGTAGATCATCCTGCATCAAGTGTTAACATACTTTGAATCATCACAGCCCCGTATCATATATGTTTTACGACAAGAATTAAATCAATACAACAATATCGATTGCAATGAACTCTTATTTCAGAATTTCCATCACGTATATATATACACATTTTTCCAACCGTAGTCCCTTGATGACAATAAAGAAATTTTCCTCTACAATATCATAAAGTAGAAGGCAGGACACAAAGATTTTTTTCGTTTACGTAAGTTGATTTTGGTTTCCAAACTTTTGGTTCTTCCTTCTTCTTTACAGTGTAGTAGAGGTAAATACAGAGCTTATATTCTCAACATCTAAATATGCTAAGGGAGGTAACAATAACAATATGAAAGATGTTTTCATCAGCTCAGTGCAACCTCTCTTTGAAAGTTTAATACATGTATTACTCAATATTTATAAATGGTTTTCGTTAAAAGGAAGTAACAATTAGATTTTAAGGAAATGACTTTTAACATATTAATTTGTTCTTCCGGGCTTTACTTCCTAGTAACTGCTTTAATGTGACTTGAATCATAAGACATATCACCAATTTTGCATGCATATAAAGTTGTAAAATAATTCAGTGAATTAATCATTATTATAGGATTATGGCAGTGCCAGGACATAAATTATCTGACTTTAGTGGTTCATTATCACAAGGTTCGGAGGAGGACTTCGACATATATTGTGACCCTTGCTTGACCACTGACAAACACATAGGAGCTCACAAATATTGTGTTGAGTGTGCAGAGTATTTATGTAAGAACTGCTCCGACTGTCATCTGAAGACTAAAGCTTCAAGAAATCACCAACTTGTCGATAAAGATAACATTGGGAAACAACATACTTTCAAGGATACTGAGGTATTCACTGAAACATGTCCAGAACATAAGCAAGAAGTGATCAAATATTACTGCCCAAGACATGAAGCCCTCGGTTGCCATGACTGCGTAATCATGCATCACAGAACATGTGATATCGACTATATCCTTGAGAAATGTGCAGGTATAGCACACAGTGAGGAATACAGACAGACGATGCAGAAACTGGACCAGAAACTGCAAGAATTGGATGGCATTACCAACGGAGCAAAAGGTAGAGATAAAGAGATCGATACATGTTATGACAACCTCATTCAAGAGATCGTCAAATTTCGTAAAGAAATTAATGATCGTCTGGATCAGCTGCAACAGAAAATTCAGAACGAAGCGGACAAAAAGAAGACTGCAGACAAGCAAATCATCCAGATAATCCTTGATAGGTGCGACAGTCTTTCTTCAGACATCAAGAAATTGCAATCAAATCTACAAGCAAATACAACTTCCCGCCAAAATGGACAACTCTACATCACGGTGAAACACGCCCAGTCCAGACTCAAGTCAGATGAAATAAAACAAGCAGAAGACGGTTTTGAAAGAACACGAATGCAGAACACATTTGAACTAAACAGTTCTCTACAGAAAATGCTAAAAAATGAAGACAAACTCGGGAAGCTTAGTCTCTCTGTTGTTTTGAACACTCCAAGAAAGGGACAAGTTTTCATTAAGTTGACCCAAATTCCATTTATACAGTTTTCCACTTGCCGGGAAGCCTGTATCACAGGATGTGCTGTTTTGTCCTCTGACAAACTTATGCTGGCTGATGCTGGAAACGAAAAACTGATAGTTCTTAACACACAGAGTAAAACTGTGGTAGAAGAAATTTCACTTGACTCAGCACCATGGGACATTGCCGTACTGCCTCAAGACCATATTGCTGTAACAATGCCATGGAAGAGAGAGGTGCGTATTATGAAAACAACTGGTAAACTGTCAACTGTTCGTACCGTTTCAGTGAAAGCACAATGCAGAGGAGTAACCTACCATCAAGATCATCTTTATGTGGTTTGTGAAGATCCTTTATGTGTATTAATACTGAATAAAAAAGGTAAACACCAAGAAACATTATATCTGACCAGTAAGAGTTTTTCTAAACCACGCTACCTTGTGCTGAGTGATGATTCCAAACTTATCTATATCAGTGACTGGAGTAAACACTGTGTAGTCAGTATAACATTACAAGGTGAGGTTACAGCTGTATACAAACGCTATGATTTTTCTGAACCAGCGGGGATGTTAGTGTTGGATGATGGTTCATTGTTAGTGTGCTGCAGTATGGATGGCATCATTAAGCATATCTCCGGAGACTTGAAGCAAGGTCAGACAGCAACTGATGGTATATTTTTGCCAAGTTCAATCTGCTACAATCGTCATCATAATGAGATCTATATTGGCAACGAGAAGATTTCTATATTGGGAGTATTCAGCCCATAGTTAACAATCCACAATGGACATGAAACAGCGAAAGTAATGTAAAATAATTGAAAATGGCAACCAAAAAAAATATAAATGAAGTGAATATGTTAAAGAACAGAGACAGTGAAATCTATGTTTCTGTCAAGTTGTAAATTTATAAAATTATTTCAAGTAACACTTTACGATAATAATCATTATTTGTTTTTGTCATGTATCAAAAACGGCGACAGGTGCAAAAGATTTTGGGCAGGGCAAATTTACTTTCTATATTTGGAGCCGATTTTTCTTTACCGTAAATAACATAGTTATACTAATTTTAAGTGACAAAATGTGTGGAGACTAAAGAACTGTTATATACGTACAACTCTCTATTATATCAGTGATAGTTTCGATGATAAATCATTGACAAATCAGGTCAAAAATGGCTGAATTGTATAAAGTTTATTTACATTTTGAAAAACCTTGTGCTAGCATGTCCTGAAACAATAAACGATGACCCTTTCGCACCAATATTACTTTAATTTTAATTGTTTAAAGTTTGTTATTTAATATGGAAACTATTAGAATGTAATGTGGTCGTTTTGTATAGAAAATCAAACATTATTGCAAATTAGAGCTTTCAAAGGCCCTCGGTGCACTTGAATATTGTGATACATAATAAAATAACACGAATACAAAAGACAGGTGTACATTTACATTATTGTATATAGTTGATAGAATATTGTTGTATCACTATTCTAATATTAAATGTCTTATTTTATCTGATAAAATTCAAAGTGATAAAGGGGCTTTAATACTATCTTTAGAGATATAATTGTTGTATGATCACTTATATGTACTTTTGCATGCTTTGTTATTTTGAAGCAGTTCTCGTCAGTATATCTACATGTTTTCGTCAACTTATAAAATAGTTTTTGTTTTTTATTGTTATTTGTATAAATGAATGTCGTTTGCTCATTGAGAAAAGGGTTTATTCACGTAAAGTAATCCAATATATAATTATGTATAACTTGAAAGTTAAATAAATTAAATCTCGAAGTCCTAGAACGCGGAAAGACGTGGGTGTGTTCTGCGTAACTAGCTGAAGATTTTAAACAATTTGTTGTACACAATGTTTCTAACGATAAGTAAACATTTGAGTCAAACTGAATTTCCTTGACGGAAAGGTTAATTTCCTTTTACATTGTATTAGGTTTTTCAGGTCAAATTTCAAGTGTTTCAGTATGGTTAAGTATTTCTGAGTAAATACGGTTTCAAACTGAATTTTTGTGGAACGACAATTTTGTTTTGACAATTTCTGAGAATGAAAATATTATACATTATTTGGTATTTGGCTTCTTCATTGAAAGTGTATTGTATGTTGCAACTGTATAACATGATCTATACAGCCAATGGGAATTGTTTTAGGTTTATTGATTTGTATGTTTTCATTTAATAACCAGAATGATGTTTATAACCTTTATCCCCTCAAATTTATTTTTGCATTTGGCTTCTTCATTGAAAGTATATTGTATGCTGCAATTGTGTAACAAAATCTTTAAAGCCAATGGCTATTTTTGAGATTAATTTTATACAAATGTATGTATGTTTTCATTTAATAACCAGAGTGATGTTTATAAGCTTAATTTCCCTCAAATTAGGGAATAAACATCACAGTAGTTATATATTCTTAAATTTTAGAAATTTGAGAAATGTTGTTTTTAATATTATGGCAGTAGTTCCTTCTTTACAATTTGTGCTTTACAAATATAAATAAATTGTTAATGACATGTTATATTTTAACATTGATGCTTACTCTCGTTTATATTTGTATTGTATATACATTGTATTCAATCATTTGATTTTCAATGAACGAATAAACACATGGCCATCTTAAATATATTGTTTCTCATCTTCAAGCATCCCAGTCTCCAGACTGTTTAACTGAGACCAGGAGGGAAATATTACAAACAAATCTCCAGTCTGATCATGATCTGCATTGTTTGCTTTACAGCAACATTTTAAGTGACAAGCTGTTCGAAAAATTAATGACTCTGTCAACGTGACAGTTGGTAAAGCTTAATTAATGATTGTTGATAAGCTCTAATAGTGATTGTTGGTAGGCTCTACCGGAGTGACTGGTGGTAAGCTCTACCAGTGTGACTGTCAGATTTTTTATAAGCTCTACCAGTGTGACTGTCAGATTTTTTATAAGCTCTACCAGTGTGACTGTCAGAAAAGCTCTACCAGTGTGACTCTTGGAAAAGCTTTAATAGTAAGAGCTGGTAGGCTCCACCAATGTGAATGTCTGTACGCTCAACTTAATATCTAACAGAGTTATGTAGCTTGTTTCCTTCGTGTATTTATCGATAGTAAGGTATCGAGATTGAAGCCAGTACCCTGAGTAGTAACCTAGCAATACTGTAAACCTAGAAAGAATTGCTATGATAATATTTCTAGCCCTCGGTAGATGAACCTTTTGGCGACAATAAATATTTCACGTTTATACAGGTCTACTGCAAAATCTCAGATATAATATAAGAACAATATCAAGTGCCTTAAATAAAATTATTTCACAGGTAAAAAACAAATACGACAGCATTGATTTGTTTTCGAAGAAAATAGCTGATTTACAGGTAATCCGGCATACATGTACAATATCATTGCCTCACCTTTCTGCAAAGGTTACTTAAAGCACCTAGTAAGTTGTTCACTTTTTTGATTGCCGTTTGATATTCGTGTTATTCATTGAACATTTGAGCAATATAATATGATCATCAAGATTGTCTTTTGAATGTCATCGCGAACTGTGCAAACTTAAAAAAGTGCAAAATCAATTAGATTTGCAGATTAACAGTAACACATCTCCATAGATGGCAATGTTCCATCCCTCCTGATAGACTGTTGATAGAAAGCTGTTATATTATATTTTACATAAACAGGCGTCTGTTACATTGACCCTTAAGCTTAATGAAGTCATTCAAGTTTGCCTTTTGACTGTCCTCACGAACTTTGCAGACTTGAAAAAGTGCACATTTACAGTTACATTCACCATTAATGGTAATGTTTCAGCTCTGATAGAAGTACTGCTGTAATACTACATTCTACATTAACAAGCGCCTCTGGGACCTGGACCATTGAGCTTAGTTATTTCAAATCATGACACATGTATAACGAATAAGGAAGTTATAGCCTATACATGTACATGATTTGTACATGTAGAACAGTCGGCTATAATTGTCAAATGTCAAGTATTCAAGTAGGCTCAACAAATACTTGAAACTAACTGGATGATTTTATCAGGAAATTCTATTCAAGAAGTCTACATTTATGTGAAAGTGCATGTACTTTCTTTTGTAATCGCCCAGCTGTAGTGTAAAGTCTTTGGTTACATTGTGAATTCTTTTAATTCTGAGTAGCTTCTTAACCCGTCTCTTGCCAAAACAGTCACCAAGCTATTATAAATATGACAACAGTAACAAATGCACTATCCTCACAACCTTCCCATCTCCTACCCCGTCCTTACGGAATGTTGCGTTTGTAAAACATCGATACACGTAACCTTCATTGTATCACACAAATAGACCTGGTGTACTTCAATCACATCAGTGACAGGTACAAAGCAGAACGCATTCTGAATAGAGCTCCTAAAATTACTAGATATGTATAGATATAATATACTACAAGGGAAATAACAATGCACCAAAATTGTGAAGTATTAACGTGATCGTCTCCATTGGCTAAGTGATTTAGGTATCTTCCTTTTCGAACAGGTGTTCGAATGTTTAAATCCTTAACAACGGTCCGTTCCGCTATGGTTGACTGGCGAGCATAAAGGATCTTAATCTAAGAGGTAACTGTGCTAAAAATGAACGTTTTTCAAAAGTCAGAAATGATCAATTTATCGTATAGGGGTGTAAGATTCGAAGATGGGTTCTTTATATGTATTTTACATTCATTTTAAAAAGTAACGTTTAAAATGGCGCCATTTTGTGTAACGTGACGTCGCAGAGTTACGTACGATCAGACTGAATGATGAGTCTTTGCAACACTTTATATACAAATGAGTTTTTTATCAAAAACTAGCTTACTTGACATTTTCAGCGACATTTTTAGCTTTACAATAATGACGTTCAGCAGGGTTGACATGTGATGGCTGCTAGATTTAACAAATTTGCCAGCAAACTGTAGTCAGAACAAAGAAGCCCTATCTCAGAAGTTATATGCTTGTAGTTACAACAGTCTTGACAGCAGAAGCAAGAAATCCTTGGACATATTTGATGTAATTAACACCCACACTTTAAACAATAAATCAGCTATACACGGAGAGGCAGTTTACGTAGTTAGTGAAACATAAATACTTGTCCCCATATTGCAAAAAAAACAACTTAAAACTGTTTCACACATAGTCAGGCAAGGGTGTTACTGCAACCAAAGGAAAACAATGTAGTCGGGTCATTGACGGCGGTGTTCAGCTTGGACGGAAATTAGTCTGGAATCCCCCTCTTGCTTTGAACCAGCAGATTGTAGATTAATCTGCAACTATTATAAATTTAGAACTATGTGACAGTGTACACAAATAATTTCAACCATTGCATAGTAATGTTACATGGTCACTTACTGCTACATGGCCACTTACTGCTACATTGTCACTTACTGTTACCTAGACACTTTATGTTACAATGTCACTTACTGTTACCTAGTCACTTTATGTTACAACGTCACTTACTGTTATAATGTCACTTATTTTTTATCCCTGGTGCACTATTTCATCATCAATATCATTTGAACTTAATATGAAATTGGAAACAATACATTGTACAATCCTTCAAACCTGAAGATCTTGATTCATTACTATAAAATTGAAATAAATGTATTACTATAAAATTGAAATAAATGTACAAATGTATTAATAAAGTTGTCTATTAATTATGATTAGTGTTTGTGGATAACTTGTAGGTACAGTGTACTGACTTCTCTACTAGACACGACAAACATTTTGTTGACCGGACAATAAGGTGAAGACTGAAAGATTGTGGATTCAGCACCTCTGGTCAAACATCCCAATGTACTAGACCCTGTAACTCTAACAAGCAGTAGGTATGCCTTACATTTTAGACTTACACTCTACCTGGGGTAGATTATTTCTGCCGTCCCAACCCTTGCCAAACGTGATTTGTTCTCACAATCATGCTGTATGCATGGTCACCAATGTCTGACATCGGTAAAACGATAAATGTCAACGTCCATACCAAATAATGTCAAGTTCATTTTAGATATTTAGAGTGAAATGCTGAAAAGATGCTTAACATGTATCTTATAACATCACTAGCATCTTCCTTGGTTGCGTCTTTCCTCAGTTCTAGCCGGGCTTGAGCCTCGGTCAGTCTGATCATGGACCCTAGCTGGCGGGTTGTGATGGTTGCATTTAACATGATTGTGTTATCTTGTGTCTATTGCCATTTCCGAAACTCCAAGTAAAAGTCTTGTATTGATTTGTTTGCGTCTAGACCACTCCTTGGATGAACAAATTTACTGACATAGCCAACATACTATAGGTATCATAAAAAGACATCTATAGTAATAACAGTCTTTCAATTATCTCCACGATTGTTAAACTCTATATAGTCGCACAAGTCTTAATTACAAATGTATTTACATTATCTGTTTTGAATTTTTGCAGCACTTAGTTAAATCTACTGTTGCAAAACATGAAATGAATTTGAAAAACTTCTAATAGGGCCTCTGTATCCAATTTGCATTTGAGCGTTAGTGCTTGCAATCGTTTAAGCGGGCTCATTACTTATGTTATTTGGAATAAAGGTTTACCTTAACCATGAAGTGGTTTAGGAGAGGTCGTTTGAAGCAAAATATTGACAGAGGCCCGGGCGGACGGAAGCACGCAAAAGACTGACGCCCAACATTAGCAGACCACAATAGATCACCTTGTGCTAAGGTGATTTAAAAAGTGAGTTTTGTTCTGTTTCTAGAAAAATTGACTCAAAAAAATCAATTCATCTGAAACAGCAAAAAGGTTAAGATAAAAAGAATGTCCATGCATTCATTACTGTATCACATGAAGACATATACTAGATATAATGTGTACCTTCAAAGTTGATACATGCACGTTTTCTCTGACAACTTACCTCTGCGATATAGGCACTATTTTATTATTGCCTTACTGAAAACGGACATGTTTCTATACCAATAGCACATTTATATAACACTGATGATCTCTTGAGAATCTCCATTTTAAACACTAGTTTAAGTTTGGTATTTAATATAATGATATTAATCATTCTGGACTTAGATTTTTGATAAATGCAAACTAAAATCAAAACTTTTGAGAACTCAAAAAACGTATCAACGTATGAACATATGCATTCGTTCTTTCAAGTGAAATGTTCTTTTTTTAAATTTTCATCGAAATAACATTATAAATATTCTAGTGTCAGGACAAAAATGATCTGATTTTAGTTCCACAGATGACTATGACAGCGTATATGACCCGTGCTTAAACACTGGTCAGTAAATCGGAGCTCATACATATTGCATAGAATGCGGAGAGTATCTATGTAAGAACTGCTGTGATTGTCACACGAAGACTATAGCTTCAAGAAATCACCAACTTGTTGATAAATACAACATTGGGCAACAACACACTTCCAAGGATACCGGGGTCATCACTGAAATATGTCCAGAACATAAGCAAGTACATATAGTGATCTAATTGTTCTGTCCAAAACATGAAGCCCTCGGTTGCCATGACTGTGTTATCATGCATCACAGGATATGTGACATCGACTATATCCCCGATAAAAATGTGCGGGTATAGCAGACAGTGCGCAATACAGATTGACAATCCTGAGACTTGACCAGAAACTGCAAGAATTGGATGACATCATCAAAGGCGGAAGGTTACAGATAAATGTTAGTTCTGCATTCAGAACTCATGATTTTAACGAGACGCCTGTGTCTCACAATTGTAATAGATCTCGTTGTTCGCCCTCTTTTGACATTAAAGTTTGTTCTCAATTTAGTAGCAGTGTTACCGGAGAAACTGACGACAAACTACACAAGCAGCCTCAAAACTTATGAATAGCCATCGTTTTGATATTGTAATTTTAATGACCCCTCATTTTCATCCACCGTTGCTGCGCATTTTAACTCTTACGGGCATAGTCTTAATGATTTTTCATTTATGCCAATTGATATTGTTAAGAATAATATCAACCAATTATGCAAAGAAAACGTTCAGGCTGTATAAACTTCAAACTTTATTTACCTAAAGGATTGAATTCTAAAGCACTTTTCAGTATAAATCAAGAATAATTTGTGTACATGTATATACATTTTTTTGTATTTTTTCAAGCTTGGATTACCGTTGTTTCCTATTTTTGATTTTTTATATTATACTTTTATAGGAAACTTTCTGCATTTTCACAATCCGGTACCGTTAACCAGCATTTTCTTTTAGCGTTAAAGCTTTATCATTATACATATAGTTAACAAATCATCATTTTTATTCATAGATGTGTGTGATGTATTTCATATTCAGTTTCCCCCCCGCAATTTGACGTGACTATAGTTCAAATGTATACGACGTTACGTCACGTCCGCTTTATATTGTTATTCTGATGAAGGCTTTCGCCGAAACGTTAATATGAAAATGATGATATAAAAACGTTGTTGTAATAATGTGTTGTTGTTGAATTTTTCATTCTTAAAAAGAATCAAGAAATATTAAATGTGGCATTATCTTTTTACAGACAATAACATTGACAGAATTCTGTGTTACTTCAGAGCATTGATATTCTATAATGTCCTGCTATTTCAAACAAATATAGGGATATTTCATAAATTTGTGGACTTAACCTTTAACTTTATTATATGAACAAATGATAAAGGATGAAACTTTGTGAATGTAAAACTTGTGTGGTAAACTTCGTTTTTGCTGTCCTGTATAATGCTTTTTGTTAATATCTTAATAAATATTTGTTTTTATGGATTTTAACGTTTAGAGTATAAGATGACACATATTTGGTGAAAATATCAAGACCATCGGATTCTTGGTGATGAAGAGATAACTCTTTAGCTGTCTGGGAAATTCCTGTATCGGTTCCCGGGGTCTCACAATAAACCCGTTATTCCTCTTACAAATTTATATAACCATTTCTGGTAATATTCACTTCAAATATATGTTGTAAATATGTATTTTCAACATTGTAGAAAAGTTGATGACATGACATTGTATATATATGTTGTATTTGCTAAGAATCTTCCTGTTTACTTTCTGCTAGAGTCTCTCTAACTTCAATATTTAATTAACATACACTAGCATCATCACTTATAATAATAATAATAATAATAATAATAATAATAATAATCATCATCATCATCATCTTCATCATCATCATCATCATCATCATCATCATCATCATCATCATAATAACAATAATAATGACAATAATGATAATGATGATAATATGTTTAACGACAATGACAGATTTACATCTGTACTACAATATTGATTGCAATAAACTCTATTACAGAATATCCATAACGTACATATTATATACATTTCATATTTCATAGTCGCTTGATGAAAGAAAAAAATCCTCTACTAGTTTTTTTGTCTCCACAAGTTGATGTTTGTTTTCAAACTTTTAGCCTTGGCATCATGTATGTGTATCGAGGGGAACCTTAGTGCAGTGAATCGGCTTACCTTAACGATACAAATGGTGAGAGTCCTACCTTCTTCTTTACAATGTAGTAGAGGTAAATAAAGAGCCCGTATTTTCAACATCAAAATATGCTAAGGGAGGTAACAATAACAATATGAAAGATGTTTTCATCAGCTCAGTGCAACCTCTCTTTGAAAGTTTAATACATGTTTTGCTCAATATTTACAAATAGTTTTCATTGAAAGGAAGTGACAATTAGATTTTCAGGAAATGACTTAATATATTAATTGTTCTTCCGGGCTTTACTTCCTAGTAACTGCTTTAATTTGAATTGAATCATAAGACGTATCACCAATTTTGCATGCAAGTACAAAGTTGTAAAATAATTCAGTGAATTAATCATTATTTTAGGATTATGGCAGTGCAAGGACATAAATTATCTGACTTTAGTGGCTCATTATCACAAGGTTCGGAGGAGGACTTCGACATATGTTGTGACCCTTGCTTGACTACTGACAAACACATAGGAGCTCACAAATATTGTTTAGACTGCAGAGAGTATCTATGTAAGAACTGCTCCGACTGTCATCTGAAGACTAAAGCTTCAAGAAATCACCGACTTGTCGATAAAGATAACATTGGGAAACAACATACTTTCAAGGATACTGAGGTATTCACTGAGAAATGTCCACAACATAAGCAAGAAGTGATCAAATATTACTGCCCAAAACATGAAGCCCTCGGATGCCATGACTGCATAATCATGCATCACAGGACATGTGACATCCACTATATTCCCGACAAATGTGCCTGTATAGCAGACAGTGCGGAATACAGACAGACAATCCTGAAACTAGACAAGAAACTGCAAGAATTGGATGACATTACCAAAGGAGCAAACGTTAGAGATAAAGAGATCGATACATGTCATGACAACCTCATTCAAGAGATCATCAAATTTCGTACAGAAATAAATGACCAACTGGATCAGCTGCAGCGGAACATCCAGAATGAAGCAAACAAAAAGAAGACTGCGGACAAACAAACCATCCAGAAAATACTTGATGGGTGTAGCGATCTTTCGTCAGACATCAAGAAATTGCAAGCAAGTCTACAAGCCACTAAATCCTCCCGTAAAAATGGACAACTCTACATCACGGTGAAACAGGCTCAGTCCAGACTCAAGTTGGACGAAATAAAACAAGCCGAAGATGGTTTCAAAAACACACAAATGCAGTACACATTTGAACAAAACAGTTCTCTACAGAAAATGCTAACAGATCAGGACATACTCGGGAAGCTTAGTCTCTCTGTTGCTTTGAACACTCCAAGAAAGAAGAAGACGTTCAATCAATTGACATATATTGTGGATATAAATGTAAGCACAAAGTCTGATAAGTATCCTTGCTTTATCCCAGGATGTGCTGTCTTGTCCTCTGACAAACTTGTGTTGGCTGATTCTCAGAACAATAAGCTGAAAGTTGTGAACACGCAAAGTAAAGCTGTGGAAGAGGAAATGTCACTTGACTCAGCACCATTTGACATTGCCGTACTGCCTCAGGACCAGATTGCTGTAACAATGCCAGTGAAGAGAGAGATGCTTATTATGACAACAGCTGGTAAATTGTCAAATGTGTAGTCAGTATAACATTACAAGGTGAGGTAATAGCTGTATACAAACACAAGCACTTGTCTGGACCAATGGGAATGTTAGTGTTGGATGATGGCTCATTGTTGCTGTGCAGCTGGAGGAATGGCGTCATTCAGCATATCTCAGGGGACTTGAAGCAAGGTCAGACAGCAACTGGTGGTCTACACTGGCCATATTCAATCTGCTACAATCATCATCAGAATGAGATATATATCGGCAGCAACTATCGTGATCAGCTGAAAATATTCAGCCCACAGTAAACATCCTACAGCAAAGTTCATGTAAAATCAAGTATAATGGAAGTAAAAAGTTTGAAGTGATTTTGTAGTAATAAGTAGTAAATTATTTAAAGTCACATTGAATGAAGACATAAAAATTAATACTTTTCGCAATATAATCAATATTTCCAGCTAAGTCTTTTGAATTAAATGCTTTTCTCTTAGTAACATGCTGTCATTTAGTAAGTTTACATTAATATGGACTTTATGAGTTATCAGAGGTCAAGTTTAATATCATCTTTGCCCGATGCTAAACACTAAGCTGCTTTTTCAAAGTTAAATCTTTATAAGGAATGGGAAGTCACCTATTTGATAATCAATAATTGACTTAAATTTCAAACTATTACCGGAAGTTCATTACAAAATTCAATATTCGATAATTAGATAGAAGGGAAATCTAAATTTCTTTGTCCAAAACTTAATTCTATCATGTGACGTGGAGGAAAGATTTGGAGATGATCCTTTTGGGAAGTAATCTATCATTGACTTTCAACAAAGACATAACCATTATGTTATCACCATTATATATTGTTTATCCTCTCTCATGTTTGCGTAATTGTTTTGAATATGTCATGTTCATTTTAGACAATATTTGGAGTGACTCTATACTGGTGACTTTTCACCTAGTTTTGGTGTTGGTGTTGGTAGTACAGTTAAGAAGTTCTAAGTAAAAAACATATTTTCTAATTTAAACTTTTTTATAGCATGATCTTGTTATCTTGCCAAGTTCTGAACATGAATATCTTATGTTTGGCTTCTTCATTAAAAGAACAAATGTATATTTTGTTTGTTGCAACTGTTTAACAAATTCTAGACAACAAATGACTACGTTTTTGGTACGTGGCTTTACCTGTTTGATATTATTTTTTTTTTGTTTTTGTTTTTGTTTTTACGGTAATCGTATTTTGCATAATTATAGACATGTATGTTTGCATTTATAGCTGCTCATTCACAGTTGAGGTAAAATGTTGAAAAAAATGATTTTACCCCGCAACGTGTGTGTGCAGATCTAAAACATCACTTTTAAACCTAAACTTAATACATGTATATGTATGATAAAAGCAAAGTACGAAAAAAAAGTACTAATGTCTATAGATATGGCTCAAAATACTAAGGTATGTGGCAATCTCCAGATTTAAGTCATATATGAATTTCTACTTAAAATATTTTGAAATTGGACTAAATTCAAAAGCATTTACAATGCTTTATGTCATTTTGTGGTGAATAATTTCAAGTAACAGCTATATTTCTATACCGTTTATAGATTTGTCAATTTACATAGGTACCTCCTTCTAATTCATCGGCATTAAAGACGTTTTTGAAGAAGCTCAATTTTTCACCAAAATCTGTGGGAGAGCACCTTGAATAACGGGAATCTTATTTATCTATCAACACTAAATTCCCCAAAATTATTCGGGAATAACGTGTATCTATTGACATTAAATTCACCAAAATTGTTCGGGAATAATGTTTATCTATTAACATTAATTTCCCGAACCGTGGCTTCTTGAGTGTTCACGAGGTTTTTCTGTGATTTGACGAGGTGACCTCCTTTTTAACCCCATGTGACAATGACTTTGCAGAAGTTTGAAAAACAATAGAGACATTTTCTTCTTTTACTGGACTAGACATGACTAAGTCATCCATTATATACCATCTATCTATTTACATTTAGAGCAAGTTATTAGGGGCAGACCCCTCCCTCCTTACATGCCCATTTTTTTCTGATTTTCACGCACTGAACTGCTTTTGCCTTTTTGTTTTTTCCCCTTTCCTATTTTTATATCTGGGTGTACGTTTGCTTTACATATTAATGTTAAAAGGGAAACAACAAGGTGATTAATAAAATCTATCACATGAAGATTTAGCTCCCTTTTGTATGAGCTAAGAATTTGTGTTCATTATATCTATACTGTATTGCTGTTATATTTCTGTTAGAGTTTATCCTGAAATAAAAGATAAATGACAAAAAAAGCCATTAATTTCTCCAAAATTCTTGAATACACATCACTGGAGATTTATATTCTTAAAGTTGAGAAATTTGACAAGTGCTGTTTCTAATAATATGGCATTAGTTTCTTCTTTTACAATTTGTGCCTTACAAATATACCATGTTTCATTTTAACCTTGATACTTTTTCTTGTTTATATTGTATTGTATGCAATCTATTATTTGACTTCCAATGAACGAATAAACACGTAACAATTTATCTTAGATATATTGTTTCTCATCTTCAAACATCCCCATCTCAAGGTTGTTTAACTGAAACCAGGAGGGATACAAATTGCACATATGCCTCCAGTCTGATCATGATCTGCACTGTTTGCTGTACTGTATTACTGACACCTCTATGCAAAATTAATGGTACTGCCAACATGACAATAAGAGATGTCGTAATCGTTAATTGTAATTGTAATCAGCTGTAGTTGATTACATGATTCAATGTAATCATCTGTAATTGATTACATGATTCCATGTAATCAGCTGTAATCAGAAATCATAGAAAATCTTCATAGATGACAATGTTTCAGCACTGATAGAAAGTACAGCTGTTACATTACATTTTGCATTAACAAGTGTCTGTGACCTTGACTCTTGAGCTAGTTACAAGGAACATTTGAGAAAAATTATTTAAAATCATGACACATGTACGACAAATTACTAGTAGTAAGTTAAACATGTAGCCTATAAAAATGTACATGATTTGCTATAAAGGTGCGCTAACATTCACCAAACTGCTATCGTGATAACACTTGAAACTAACTGAATGATTTTAATCAGGAAATTACCTTAAAGCAGTCTACATGTATTATTTCTTTTGTAACCGCTAAGATGCATTGTAAAATCTTTGGCTAAATTGTGCATAATTTTAATTACGAGAAGCTTCTGAACCCGTATCTTGCTATTATAAATCTGACAACAGTAATAAATCCCCTCTTCTCACAACCGTGTATCGTAAATTTAATATTTTCAATCACATAAGTTGCTTAATTTAAAACATGTATTTTCAATCACATAAGCAGCTAACTTAGTAGTAATAAATTTTGACAAAAACTTGCTATTCAAAACTTCTTCCATACAAAAGTTCAGGAACTCTAGTGACTGGGTCAATATGTTTTATCCACAGGGACTAGGGATGGGTTTTGCCAGAAATTTCGTATCGCGATGCAATACGCAATTGCAATATATTGAGAGTGAATTACTCTTACAAAAATATACTTTGAAGTATTCAAACTTGGTTATAATATGATAAAAAGTAATCGACTCATTCTTTGGACAAATGCGTTTATGTTTATTTGTTTACTTTTTGAGTTTAGAGATCGAGTAATATATCACCCGTTATTACTATGTCTTTTGTCTGTCATTGTCGCCACGGAAAAAGCACACAGCTTATTCAAATTCAAGTTTCAGTTAATAAATGACGGAGAAATTGCAGTTTAGTTTTTTTTTATTTACATAAAAATACCGCGGTACGGAGTGAAACCGTACCGGTACGTATCGAGTCTCAAACGAATTACAATATACCGGTATACCGGTTTTATCGCGCGACCCTAACAGTGACCCATGCATGACCTGAATTTCGTCTGTGGCATAAGTAACAACAAATAAATAAAAACAGAAAAGTAATAATATCTTTATTCAAAATGTCCAAAATACCATTTATAAAATTATTTCAAGTAACATTGTAAGACACAAAAGTAAATAAACTTAGCCTATTGTAAATGGCATAGTTGAACTAGACTTTTAGTGACAAAATGTGTGGAGACTAAATAACTGTTGTATACGTAAAACTCTCTATTATACCAGTGACTGGATAATTTCAATGTTAAAACATTGACATATCAAGTCAAAAACTAGCTAAATTTTATAAAGTTTATCTATATTTTGAATAACTTGGTGTTATCATGTCTTGCCGCAAGTAATATTTCTGATTGAATTGTTTTCCTAACATTATCCCCTAATATTGAAACCTAAATATAGTGGTCACCTGTCTATAGCGGCCACTTTCGTTCAGGCCAGTTAGTCCAGTCCCTGAGGACCTCCCGTGTGTAAAAAAGCGTACCGGCTAATTTTTATATCAATGTTTAGATAAATGTCTGAAGTGTCAGAAAAATTTGGGTGGACTTGACGCATGATGGTACGTTTTCAGAAATCCAAGATGGCGTCCAAGATGGCCGCCAAGATACTGAAAAAAACACTAATTCTCACTTTTCAGTCCCTATTTAGTACAAAATAGAAATTGTTTAATCATTATGTACATAAACAATTGAATACATATCTTTCCACTTAATAAAGTTGTTTTATGTCATATTTTGTGACTCATATTGAAAATATTTCAAACAATCCGTGAAAAAATGAGTGAAAAATGACTAAATACATGACATGTCTCTTATTAAGAGTTTCAGCCAGAGTTTCAATATTATTATTTTAGATATACGTGTCATCTTTTTTCTTTACATTGGTGTCTTTTTTCTTGTAATAGGACACCTCTCCATTAGCTTATTGCCATTTTCTTAGAAGTGGGTGGGGTAAATGAATTTACATTACGAAAGCCTTATATGCATTTTCAAGCGTTTCTTTGCCAATAACTTGATATTTCTAATATATTTGCCTGAATTTTCACTGAAATTTGTAATAATGCAGTTCTTAAAAATACTTTCTCTTTTTTGTAATTGATCCATTATCATTGTTGCTATGGTAACAGCTTTTGAAAATATGAAAACTGGCTATTGTTGTTATTCAGGTATGTTTTGTTTAACAAGAAAGGTTCGTGTTTTCTTTTCATATAATAATACAAAATATTCAAACTGGTTCAAGCTGAGTTGCAAAAAAAGTGATTGAAAAAGTGAAATAGCATTCGGATGTTGGTAATTTCGGATAACATTGAAAGTTAAATTACATGAAAATCCGTATGTAACGTACCCTTTTAGAAGATTTTTTGTTTCTTATATCGAGAGTATGTTACATATATGTAGCAGCCCCATATTGCTCATTTCGGATAACATTAAAAGTTAAAGTACAATAGTTTAGTGACCACACTTATATTTTATGCCCCTTTATATACATCTGTAGTGCAAACTTTGGTTAAGTGATAGAAAATGTATTCGCAATACTGTAAATATTCTTTTGACATACTGAGCTGATAAAATGATAGATGTGTTAGTTCAGACTTACGCCATGAAATGTAGGTAGAACTTCCAGAAATGTTTTTCAAGGAAATGTTACAGTTATGACATTTTTACCTTCATGTTGACAACATGTTATCTTTGTAGCCGTTACAGAAACTAAGACAGCAGCAAATATTTACATATTTTATGAGAGTTTATCACACTGTATGAATATATCATTATTCGCTAAAACGTATCACAGAAATTAAAGAAAGTTTTACAATGTCTCATAAACTTTTAATAGTTACTAACTCAAAGTTCATTAGAGAAGCCACACATGTCAAACGCATTGTAGTTGTACATAAATCTGAATAAACTTCTGCTGAAGTAAAAGATCGTTCCACTATTAGTTTAGGATTAACAAGCTTACTTCTAAAAATCAAAGTACTACCATAAAAAATTTAAAATTTATAAATTCAGGATTTTATTCATTGTAAATATGCATTGTTGTGTACAATTGACTGCATTCTAGTAGACGAATCTAAATCGGACGAATCGCTAGCCGAGCCCCAGTCTTATTAAAGTTGATATCCTTTTAAACAATTTATGATGACATAAGTGCTGCTGGTATAAACTGTGAACTTTTGTTTTGGAAGGATGGGAAGGGGCAAAACTGAGTCACATTTTTTTTCAGGACAAGGTCAATTTTAAGAAATCAAATTAACTATTAGTCCGGTTAACAAAACTTTGCAATAAACGGAAGTAGTGTCCTTTAATTTAATATTCAATACAGTTATATAAGGATTAAATACAGTTATATTTGATAAACAATAACCACATATGTGATTTGCATTGGAAATTGTAAACAAGGGTACTTATAATTCGGCAGAGTGTAAACAAGCTTCACTAATTGATTAAAACATCAAGTAATTCAAGGGCATATAAAACAAAACCTTACAGTCTAATAATAGTAAAACTTGAGAGAAATCATGCATTCAAGTTTGGTTGTGATTGCTTATGAAACAAGAGCTGGCACTATAAAGTAACAATAACCCCAAATGGCAGCTTTGAATAAAATAGCAGCATTTATTTCAATTCAGGATTTCCCTTTTTCTTGTTATGTTACTTTACACACAGTAGGAGTATCTTCTCAAATAATTGAAA